>PVIY010038385.1:0-23949 GCA_004026745.1 Myrmecophaga tridactyla | reverse complement strand
CCTCGAGATATTTACTGATTTCTCTTGTAATTTCTTCCTTGACCCACTGGTTGTTTAAGAGTGTGTTGTTGAGCCTCCACGTATTTGTGAATTTTCTGGCACTCTGCCTATTATTGATTTCCAACTTCATTCCTTTATGATCTGAGAAATTGTTTTGTATGATTTCAATCTTTTTAAATTTGTTGAGACTTGCTTTGTGACCCTAGCTCAATCCTTTTAATCTACCAAAAGGATGGATTGAATAAAGGGAAGAAGGGAAATCAAGGCTGGCTCTTGAGCGTTCTGGCATGCCCAGCCGGGCGCAAGATGAGACCATTTACGTTTGCTGTAATTAGTAGGAGGTTTGAGGAGCAGGTGAGGGTTTTGTTTTGAACATAGGAAGTTTGAGAAACTTACTAGTTATCCAGGTGGCGATAGCATTAGCATATAAATCATATCGGCATGAAGTAGTCACAGGTCTGGATGATATAACCCAGGGAGAAAGGAAAATATTGCACATTTTAACAGCCCCCACCACCCCTCCAGAAACTTAACTTATAGGAAAGCGATTTCTTTTGCTAGTTTAAATGAAGCTTAAATTTTATAAACATGACTCAGCTACTTTGTTGGTCAAACATTTTGGTTGAATCTCCTTTTAATGAGATTTAAATGGAATATATAGCAAATTATATCTGGGTTGCACTCTAATACTATGACTTTTAAGTGTTTATTATTATTGAGAAAATATGCAAGCTGCTGTTTGTGGATTTTAGTTATGTACCTAGAAAAAATAAACAATTTTTAATTCTTCAGGTGTAATTCTTTTGAGCACTTCAAATGAAATTATTAATAAAATGTAACATGCTTTTTTTTTTTTTTTTAAACATGGGTCCTCGGGCATGGCAGGCAAGCATTCTTACCTGCTGAACCACCGTGGCCCGCCCAAAATGTAACATGCTTTTCAAACTATAGTGTTTTAGTAGGTTTTAGTTTCTTGTATATTTTTCAGTTTCTCAACTTGATTTTGTTTGGTAAAGAATGCTTCCTTTTGGTTCTTTTATTTGCTTTATGGATTAAGAGATCATAGAATTTATATTCTGAGGCTAGATTTTGGTATTATTTGGAAAAAGGATTTCAGATTTCAAAGAACTCAGGTTCTGAGAAAATGTGTCAACCCTCTTTATTTAAGATTTAGATAAGGAGCTTGTAGTTTAAGATAATGGATTGAACACATGTGTTTACCTCCCCAGCTCCTAAGATCTATTGAAACTACAGTGTAAAAAAATAATAAAAAGAAATACTTCTATAAAAGGGCACAGATTTTCCAACTGGAAAATGAAAGCTGATATGATTATAATGAATAACTCAGAGCACAGAAATCTACAGCTCAAGATATGCATAGGAGAAGACATCTTTGGAAATAGGAACCATCCTCCCCTGCCCTGTCAGGGACAGCCTTCAAGCTTAGGGTTGACAAGGATGAACTGGGAAGGGAAATAATTAGGGTAATAAGTGAAGTGTTTCCAGGGAGCCACTGGTCCAGCCGAACTTTCCCAATACTTCAAATCCCCTTGTCCCTCCCCTCCCAGCCCCGCACACATAGCAACTGCACCAGAAACATGTCCCCAAGCTGAATCTTGAAAAACTATCTCTTCCTACCTTGGGAGAGTTCAAGGATCTTAGTGTGTGCCAGTCCAGTCCTCCCTTATATTGGCATTTGTGGTTCTGGGGAGGAGAAGAGACCGACTGCCTGCTTAACAGCCATTAAACCTGGAGTTAAAAGCCTTCTAGTCAGCATGGCCCACCCCCATACAGAGAAATTGAAGTTAGCCCTCCCCACTTGGGGAAAAACTTAGGAAAACAGACTTCATACACATGTGACTTGTGTATATTACACAACTGAATCCAACATTCGTAAACATGGAAGGACAAGATATTTTTGGAAAACTTTCATGAAAGACAAGGACCAAGGTGAAAAAAGAGCTAACTCAGGGGAAATAGGAAAAATAAAACAAAGCTGTATTATCATCCTCTAAAGGCTTCTGAGAAGGGATAATATTGTAATACAAGAATAGTATCCTATGAAAATGGAGCAAAGAAGACAAAAGTTTTCAGAAATTAAAACATGATTAACAAATTTTTGTGAGTGGAATAACTTGCAGCAGTCTAGTGTTCCAGCCAAGAATAGCTAGAAAAGCGAGTAAGATGGATAAAGCATCTCTTTGAAGACATCAGAAAGCTCCTTAATCATCGAGGACTAGAGAGGGGAGAACCTCAGAATAGTGAGCAAATTCCTCTGCAGCTGTTAGGTATGAGGTTGTTTGCTGATTGTGGGCAGGAGGCTGAGAATCTAAGTTTTGTACAGAATAAAGGAGAAAGATTTTATGATCAATATGTACAGAAGAAAGCATCTGATTAAACTCTACTCATTTTGGCAAAATGACAAACTAGCAGGAAAGCCATCATATAAATGTAAGAAGCCATTTATATAAAGCTCATAAAACTGCAAAACAATACTCTATAACATGATAATACGTAAATATGTATAAAGAGGATAAACATGTAAGAAACTGAATGGTGGCATCTCTGGGGCAAGAGGTGTGGAAGGGGTTTGGGGAAGAAGACTAAGGACTTGACTTGTATGGGTGATATTTAATTTCTTAAAGTCCAAAGCAAAAATGAAAATGGCAAGGTCTGATAAAAAATGGCTAGTGAGTACACAGATGTTCGTTTTACTATTGTTTATTTTGGACTGTAGGGTTGAAGTATGTCACAATAAAAACACATTTAAGCTAAAAAAAAAAAAAAAGGCTTTTAAACTTGGGATCAGAAAAAGAAAGAAAGATTCTGGCTATCACCACTTCTAGTCATTATTGTAATAGAAATTCCAGCAACTGCAGTAAGCCAGGAAACAAAAAGAGAAGGTATAAGGGTTGTAAAGAAACAAATAAAATTGGCATTGTTTAAGATGACATGATTGCATGCCTAGAATACTCAAAAGAATCTGCAGGTAAACCTTTGGAATTAATAACTGAACTTAGCAAGGTTGCTGGATGTAAGGGCAATATAAAAAATAATTGAATTTTTCTATTCCCCCAACAAATAGAAATAGCTAATGAACAGATGAAAAAGTGCTAATCATCATTAGCATCAGGAAACTGCATATGAAATTCACAATATAATGCCGTTTCACACCCACTGGAATGGCTAAAATGAAAAATGTAAACAATACTAAGTTTTCTCAAGGAAGTAAAGCTTTGAACCCTCATACACCATGGTGGCTGTGCGAATTGTTGCAGTCGTGTTGGAAGTTGGCAGTGTCTACTAAAGCTGATCACACACATCCTTGTGACACAGTAATTCCATTCCTACGTATACACCTGACAGATGCACACCAGTATCCCCAAAAACATATACAAGAAAGTTCATGGAAGCACTGTCATAGTAATTAGTCTCCAGCAAACCAAATATCCATCAGTAGAACAGATAAGTTTGTAGTGTAGTCATACAACGGAATGAATGAGCTAAAATCACCTGAAAAATATTAATTTCTCGGAGATAATATTGAATTAGACACAAAGCAGTAAATGCTATAGGATTTTAATTACCTGAAGTTCAAAACTGGCATGGACAGGCACTGGGACTCAAACCCAGGTCCCATGGTGGTGGTACTGTGTGTGTGTTGTGAGAACTCTGCCTGCTGAGCCACTGTGGCCTGCTTTTAAATGTTGTTTCACTTAGAGGCATTGTTCATTGTTCAAGTTTACTATCAATTCATGCACTGAATTATGTAGTTTTACAATTATGTAGTTCTGTGTTTCAAGAGTATGGTTATCAATACTTGAGAGTTGCTACAAATTAAGTTGTTTCTATTTAGTTTCTTTAATTTATCTTAATTATTTCTGTATTTATTTCTAGCTTCTCTATTTCTATTTGTTTTTTTTTTTAGTTTGGTTAGTTTCTTTCTTTAAATATTATCCATGGATGTTTTTATGGAGCAAATTAGTCAAATGGTTGCCCAAAAGTACACTATGATGATCTTATGGCTCCCTTTTTTAAAGACCTAGAGTTACATGAAAAACAACAGTGCTTCCTCCCTAGCTTTCTAAAGTATATAACTGCTGAGTTAAGAATTTCATTTACTTTAAGCCATCTTCCAATTTTTAGTATAAATATAAAACCCCATACACAACATATTTTTTCGAAAATAACTCCTGCATTCCTGTTTTTAGCAATCCTTATTTACTCCTGGCACCTAAGTTGTACTAATTATACATTTGTGTGTGACTGACCATTTGCATCTAACTGTGCCAGACTCCAAAGCAAATAAACATAGGGTGGGTTTTGTGTGGTGATGTATGTGGAAGGTGGGAATTAATGGATCCTTTTCAGAAATGAAATTGCTTAGCATTGCCTGAAGCATCCACTGCTGCCCCTGCCCCCAGGTTTAAACGGAACAAGGGCATGGTCAGGTTCATGGAGCTCGGTTCCCATCACTGCCACATGGAGAACCTCTAGGCAGCTTCAAGAGAAAAGGCATAAAGCTCTACTTACCATCTGAGAGATGTGAAGGCTGACCTAGGGCAGTGCGTCGAGAGAGGAAAGGCTGAACTCAAGATGTAAAATGGACAAGATGTGAATTAGATGGAACTAGAATGAATGAGATGATTAGATAGAATGGAGTGAGTGGAGCATTGGATGAATCGGTGGTGTTTGTGGCTCGCGTAACTGGGTGGAAGGTGCTGTCACGTGCATGAGCTCCACAGTGGGGTCAGGATTGTGTGTTATTGTACAGGCTGAATTCTCCTCCATATTAATGTGGTCTTGAGATGTAGAAGGAGCCCTTCCTCAGAAGGCTGGATTGAGCGTGGACGGTCAAGAACTAAACCTATGTGAATAATCAAGGATGTACTGGGATTACCCTTTTTCTCTTCTTTCTTTAAGTTTAATAACTTTCTGTTTTAGTGAATGTCAAATATTAGAGCTGTGCCATGAGCTCCCTTGGGGGCCCATCTCTGCACTTCAACAATAATCATTTCTTGGCAAATCTCGTTTTTGAGTATACCCCCCTCTTGTGTTATTTTGAGGCAAATGCCAGATATATAATTTCATTCATAAATATCTATATCTCAAGACTCCTTTTGAACATAAATAATATCATCATACCCAAGGAAATTAACAGTAGCCCCTTATTATCATATATCCAACATGTTCAAAATTTCCACTTGTCTCAAATGATGTAAATGCCTTGTTTGTTTGCTTTGATTTTTGTTTGTAAAATAAAATACACACAGAACTTTCCCCCAAAACAAAAGCATAACTAACGAATTATTCTAAGGCGAGCACTCTTATCGTCATCACCAGCTCACAAAGTGGACCCCACAAGACCTGTGCCCATCGCAATCACAGCCCCACCCCTCTTCCATCAGTAACCATTATCTTGACTTTTATGGTGATTAATTCGTTGCACTCTAAAATAGTTTTATCACCCAAATGTGCAGCCTTAGTCCCCACATTTTCTTATTGCCCATTAAAAACTGGTGCTGTGTGTGGTGGTCGGTTCAGGTGTCGCTGTGGCCAGGTGATGAGGTTCTGTTGCTGTGGACTTAGATCTTCCCATGTGAATTTTGCCCGTGGCTGATCACACCTGCAGTCTGCGAAGGGGAGCACCTTCACAATGAGTCAGGTTTAATTTGATTAGCTGGAGGCTTCAAAGAGAGAGGTCAGAAGAGAGCTCAGCAGCTCAGCACACCTCGGCTCAGCCCTCGCAGCTCAGCCCAGACGTTTGGAGACACAGAAAGGAATCGCCCCAGGGAAAGCCGTTGGAACCCAGAAGCCAGGAGACGTCGCCCTGTGCCTTCCCATGTAAGAGAGAAACTCAGATGAAAGTTAGCTCCCTTTCCTCTGAAGAACTGTAAATCTATTACTAAATAAATCCCCTTATTAAAAGCCAATGCATCTCTTGTGTGTTGCATTCTGGCAGTTTAGCAAACTAAAACAATATGTCTTCTACGTCTCATCTAATACCTAGATTTCCCCTCTGTCCCATTCTTTTCCCTGTGCTTTATCTGTTGAAGAACTTGGCTCTTTAACCTGTAAAGTATCCCAGAATCTGGATTTTTCTGATTGCATACTCATGTGCAGCTCATCATGTCCTCTTTCCTCTGCATCTCCTGAAGTTTGGCATTAAGTTCAAGGGGTCTGAACAGAGTGATGTTGTAGTGTATTCTTACATTACAAAGCCCAAAAGTTTGATTATCTCTCTCTTTATAAAATGAACACCACTAATGCTTAATGCCTGTATCTATTAACTCATTATTGGTTACAAATGGCATTCTAATTCTGTGATTTCCTTTTCATTTATTACTTAACTACTTTCCTATAAAAACACTTTTCCTCATGAACTGTTTGGTTACTTGGAGGGACAGTTCATACAGGAAAGACAGAAGAACTTTTGATCCCTTCCATTTATTGATCAGTTTTCAAAATGATGAATTTGTTCCTATCTTTCTCTAAAGGTGACCAATTCTTCCCTCTTTGATATATCTTTATAAACTCGTGGATTTAAAAATACTTAATAGTTTTCATACATTGCAATTATCATCACTATTTAAGCTCAAATTCTCCCACCTTAAGCCAATGGAATCCTCTTGTGCTTGGTGATGTCCTTCTAATAGCTTCCTTGTTATTTCACGTGAGAAAAGTGTTCCAGGTTCATCTTGTACATTTCCTGCACTAGACTTGGACAAACAGGGTGAAGGGAATGACAGAAGTAGTATATATGATAATAATCCATTGCCTTTATCCCATATTACATATTCACTAGTCTCAAACAATATTATATACTAATACTTAATCACCACTGAAAACATTTTTTTTAAGTTTGCATTTGCTCTGTCCATTTCTTCCCATTTTTAAATAGTTGTATTTATTTGCATTGTTGGAACCTATAGCCATTATATGCTACTATATTCTTTCCTTCTTATTTAATCTTACCTCTACAGGTAACTGTATATTTAATATTCATCACCAGACCTTATGTCAGAGTCTCCCTAGTCATTTTGATTGTTTGAAACTTGTTCTCTAGTGCTTTCCACAGAATAGGTTTATGTGAATAAAATTCTGTGAGTTTTTGTGCATCTTATATTTGAATTAAGTCAGTTTTCCTAGATACAAAATTCTTGACTCCAGCTTTGTTTCAATTCCTCAGATACATTTATTTTCTTCTGGCATACACATTGTTGTTGAAAAATCAGAAGCTCTTTTTCTCCTAGATACCAAAGAATACTTTTTCTTTGAAGTCCAGTAATTTTACTAGAATATTTTGGTATTTTTCATTCTAGGTTGATATTCTCAAGTATGTGCTGTCCTCTGCAATAGGTAGTTTTGAATCTTTTTTATTGTTTTGTGAACATTTTCTTGAATTAAAGCAGTTATTGTTTATTGTATTGCTTTCTTTGGTTTTCATCTTCAGATACTCTCATTATCTGTAGTAACAATTTTTCTACCTACCTCTAATATTTGCCATTTTCCCTTGAATCTCAGTTTTGGGAGTAAGGCAGGCTGGATTGTTCTAGTAACTTTAGTACTTAATTTGGGCCCCTTGCCCTCAGCTGGTGGTGGAGAACCTCCCGCCTCCCCCATCTCAACAGCTGCTCTCAGATTGACCTGCTGCGCTTTCCAGCACGCTCCTGTTAGCTGTTTTGTGGCTGCCCTCTTCTCAGTGCAGGCCCACTGATACTTCATTTTCTGCCCACAGACATTACTTGCAGGCCTCTTGGCTGCTGGTGGTTTATACCCTGGGTGGGATGGGGCACGTTGTTATCTGGTTTGGTTATAAATGTTGTCACAGGGATTTTGGTTTAGGTGTCTCCTTGTTCTGTTTTCATGTGAGGTTTGAGAGATTTTGGAAGCATGCTGCTGCTTCTGCCATTCTCCCAGTGTCCTGTGGTCGTGTTATTGCGTGTGTCTGTTTACAGTTGTTTGAATCGGAATTTAAATAGATTGACAGGTCTTTTACTATCTACAGATTTCCCTCCTTCCCTCTCCGTCTTCTCTAGCTTCCTCTCTCCTTCCGTCTCTCCCTGTCCCCATCTATTAGGGATCGAACCATGTCCCCCGCAAAAGGCACATTCAGGTCTCAAACCCAGCCTGTAGGTGTGACCACATTTGTAAATAGGAGCTTTGCAGATGTTATTAGCTTAGGTGTGTCCATACCGAGTGGGCTGGGTCTAATGCAGCATGGCTGAAGTCCTTATGAGTAAAGACGGTGGACACTGAGAGCGAAGCCCGGGTAGCAGCTAGAAGCTGCAGATGAGCAGAACCTGGAGTATAAAGAAGACTGGCCTTGTGCCGGGTGAGGGAACAGCCAAGGACCAAGGGTGCCTGCAGCCACAACACCGGTTCTGGGGAGAAAGCCACCTTGCTGACGCTTCAGTTTTGGACTCCTCCTAGCTTTAAAACTGTGAACCAGCAGATTCCCATAGTTGGAGCCAACCCATTGTGTGGTATTTGTTTTGGCAGCTGGGAAACTAAAACAGCCTTCCTCCTTTTCCTGCCCTTCCTAAGTCAAAGAAACCACATTATGTGTCCTGAAGAGAAATGCTGAAGATTTGCTGTTTGCTCCCCTGTGGTGTAGTTTAACGTGTTCTGCTGTTCTCTGTATTTCCTGTAAACTGTTGGTTAGAGCTAGAGGCTTGATCGGATTTAAGATACATGACAGGTTTTATATACATATATATGTGTGTGTGTGTATTATAAATAATATAAATACACCTAATTATACTGATGGAATATGATGAAGTTCAGGGGTTTTTTGCATGGCATTTAAGGCGCAGCCCTTTATCTACTTTTCTGCCTCATCTCTTACTTTTCACTTTATATTCTGGTACTCCTGCACTGTTTGTAAGTCTCTCTCCCCTACCACTGTTTCACCCTTCCATGAATTACTGCTGCTGAGTCTCCTGTCTGGAAGCCCTTTCTGACTTCCTTTGCTTGACCGACTCATCCTTCATGACTCCCCAGCAGGGCCTTGTCCCTTAGGTGGGATGAGATGTCCTTCCACCCGAGCATCACGGGACACTGTGGGTGACTCTGACTTGGCACTTTATTATATGCAGTTATCTGTCATTATGCATCTGTTTTGTCCCCAAAGTTATTTTGAAGGAAAGAATTTTGCCTTTGTTTTTGTTCTTCTGATCCCTAACATAGTTCTTCTCATATAGCCAACACTTAGATATTAGTAGAACTAATATTTAGGCAGAAAAATTTAAAGATAGATTATCAAGGTTTAATCCGAGGCATTAAGCAAACAAAGTAACTGAAGATTTAGATCAAATATTAATACCAATGACATCCTATTAAAGATTGAGTAGATATATGAAGCAGAATAGTGACACTTTTAATTTTAGGGGGAAAAAATCCCGTAATATATATAGAATACAAAAAGGGAAGCATTGACTAGAGTGTCAATTCTATAAGGCCAGGGTTTTTCCCATTGATTTATTCCCAGTGTTTAGAACAGTGTCTGATATATAATAAATAAGTGGTCATAAGTATTTGTTAAATTAATGAACAGTATGCATAGGAAAGTACTCTAGCTTATGGTTTAAAAACATTTCCTCACCTGTAATTCAACTTTAAATATTATCACTTTAAGCAAAAAATATATTACCTTCTTGTATTATTTTATAGATTTTTGTGAAAGAAGTTTCTAAGTATAATGCAATATAAAGAGTTTTTTCTCTTCCAGTAAACGAAGCAAAAAAGGAGATAAAAATGGAAAAGGCTTGAGGCATTTTTCAATGAAAGTGTGTGAGAAAGTTCAGCGGAAAGGAACAACATCATATAATGAAGTAGCTGATGAGCTGGTAGCAGAGTTCACCAATTCAAATAACCATTTAGCAGCTGATTCGGTAGGTAGATCTTGAATTTTTACATTGATTATGATGAGTTATGCAACGCTTGACCGCTTTGGGTCATCTGTGTCATGGATGTGTGGAATTATACTGGCTAGGGAATCCCCAACTCCTCCTTTACTTGAAAGTTCCATGTTTTCTGTTGTGGGGGAGGGGCAAGTATTATTGATTTTTGTTTGTTTTATTTTAGAAAACATTCTTTTATGCTATCAGCTGCAAGGAGAAGCCAGGCTGCACTTTCCATATTTAATTTGGAAATCTCTTCTGCTAAATATCCAAGTTCATAACTTTTAAAATCTGCCTGTTCCCAGTCTATGCACTTCCCAAAAAACAAACAAATGAAAATTCAACAAATGATGTTGCAATAACAGGATACTCACATGGAAAAATAATGAAATGTGACCTCGCCATACATCATACAAAAAAAATATATATATATATATGCCTGTTCCATTCAAAACCAGTAGTCAGTTTTGCAAGTTTATCTGCCTTTTTGAAACAAGGGTCACCTTCAGTCCAGTTTGCAATAACACGTGCATCATTTCTGTCTAAGGCCTTATCAGAGGTATCTTTAGCGTCCACATTTCTACCAGCAGTCTCATCAGAGCATTCTAGACCTTCTCTGTCAAGCTTCTCACTACTCTTCTAGAATCTGTCCCTTATTCATCTGCAAAGCCATTACAACATGTTTGGTATTTGCAAACTCTGTTTGCACTCCGTTTCTCTGGTGCCAAAATCTGCTTTAGTTTGTAAGCTACTGGAATGCAGTATACTAGAAATGGTATGGCTTTTAAAAAGGAATTTATTAAGTTACAAGTTGACAATTCTGAGGCTGTGAAAATGTCCAAATTAAGGCATCCAGAGAAAGAGACCTTAACCCAAACAAAGGGCCAGTGAAGTTCAGGGTTTCTTTTTCAGGTGAGAGGGCACATACTGAAGTCTGCTAGCTTTCTCTCATTTCATAAGGCTTCCCTGGGGGCGTTTTCCTTCTGCATCTCCAGAGGTCTCTGGCTGTGTGGCTCTGTCGGCACTTTAGCTCTTTTCAAAATGGTTCCTTCTTAAAGGGCTCCAGTAAGCAACCCCACCTTGAATGGGAGGTGTGTTAGTTTGCAAACTGCCAGAATGCAATATACCAGAACTGGAATGGCTTTTATAAAGGGGAATTTAATAAGTTACAATTTAACAGTTCTAAGGAAGTGAAAGTTTCCAAATTAAGGCACCAAAAAGAGGTTACCTTCACTCAAGAAAGGCTGATGGGTCAGGAACACCTCTGTCAGCTGGGAGGTCACATGGCTGACATCTGCTGGTCCCCTGCTCCTGGGCTCTGTTGCTTTAGTCTCTATCCTTGTGGGGGTTCCTTACTTTGCTTCTCTGGGGCTAGATTTCTTCTCTTGGCTTCCCTTGGCTCTTGCCAAATTCTGGCTTGCTTAACATCTCATGGTGTTTTTGGCTGGGCTCCCAGCATCTCTAAACATCTGTGTCTCTGTTCTCCATGTGTCTGCATCTGTGTCAGCTCTCCTGTTAAGTTTCTGCTGGCTCTGGGGCTTCTATCATTAATGTCGGCGCCTGCCATTTCTGGCTCTCTCCAAAATGTTTCCTCTTTTAAAGGATTCCAGTAAAGTAATCAAGACCCACCTGAAATGGGTGGAGTCACATCTGCCTCTAATCAAAGGTCACACCCACAATTGGGTGAGTCACATCTCCATGGAGAAATTCTAGTCAAAAGATTCCAACCCACCGTATTGGATCAGGATTAAAAGGAATGGCTGCCCCCACAAGATTGATTCAGGACTAGAATATGACTTTTCTGGGGTACATAATACTTTCAAACTGGTGCAGGTGGAGACACATCTCCATGGAAACCATCTAATCAAAAGTTACCACCCACAATTGGGTGGGTCACATCTCCTTGGACGCAATAAAAAAGATCCCACCCAGCAATATTGAGTGAGGTCTAAAGAACTTGGCTTTTCTGGGATACACAACAGATTCAAACTGACACAACATGCATTCTTATCAAAGTCTAATATAAATGAATACCCTAACTGCCTCCCAGACAGTGTAAGACACTAGAAGACTTAAACTTCATTTTTATTCCCTTTCAGTGTATATTCTGTTATTGTCCAGTATATTAGTTCTCTATTCATTCTATACCCTTAAAGACATTATTATTATTTTCTGTAGTCAGTATTGATTGGGATTTACCCACATATTTACCCTTTTAGTGGGTTTTCATTCCACGCTATATCACCAAGCTCCCATCTGGAATTATCTGTCTCCCACCTGAAAAAGGCCATTTAGTTTTTTTGTTTTTTTGTTTTTTACGTGGGCCAGCACCGGGAATCAAGCCCGGGTCTCCGGCATAGTAGGCAAGACCTCTGCCACTGAGCCACCATCGCACCCATTTAGTATTTTTTTAATATAGATTTCCTGGTAACATAATCTTTTAGTTTTATATTGTTTGAAAATGTCTTTATTTCATCTTTATTTTTGAAGGATATTTTCATTGGATATAGAATTCTTTCAGCACTTTGAAAATGTCTCCATATTCTGGTTCCTATTGTTTTCGTCATGAAGTCACCTATGTTTCTAATTGTTCTTCTTTAAAAAATTATATTGTTTTTTCTCTAATTGCTTTTATGATTTTTTTTGCCTTTGGTGTTCACAGTTTTACTATGTTGTGCCAGGAGTAGTTTTCTTTGAGTTTTTCATGATTGTGATTCATGGAGCTTCTTGAATTTATAGCTTGGTATCTTTCATCAAATTTGGAAAATTCTTAGTCTTTATCTGTCTCTTCAAATACTCCATCTACCCTATGTCCTCTCTCCTCTTCTGGAACTCCAGTTAAACATATATTAGAACTTTCTGCTGTATTTGTATTTTACATCTCTTATCTTTTTTTCTCTGTATTTTTCAGCTTTTTGTCTAATGAACTTCATTGTGATATTTTCTTCTACTTTCTATTTTAGTTCATCAATTCTCTCTATAGCTCTGTTTAAATAAAGCATTATTGAAACCATTAAGTCTTAAGGTCATATTTTGCAATTTTAGAATTTCATTTTGCTTTTTTTAAAATATGCTGCTAAATTCTCAATCTTGTTTTTATATGCTTGAGCATAGAAAGTATAGTTACTCTAAAGATTGTGTCTGTTTATTCTATTACTTCTATTCCCTCAGGTTCTCTTTCCATTGGCTTTTGTTTTTCTTGGGCTTTAGTCACATTGTCTTATTGCCTTCTGCCCGTAGTTGTACATGTAGAAATAAATTGAGCCCTAGGATATGATATCTTCTTTCAGAGAGGATTTGTTGTGTTTTTGGCAGATAGCTAAGGATATCAGTGTAGTCCAAGACACCTTAATTCTGTGTCAGTGATTGAGAGGAATTGAAATGAGCTTCAGATTCACCCTTAATTCAAGTTGTAGCACTTAGAGTTCCCAATATAAAGAGTGGTATTTTATCTATCATTATCATTTTTTCTGTCAAAGAATCTTATGAAAGTAAGGAAATTTCCATGTCATCAAATTATTGGATTCATATAAAGAAAACAGGTTAAGAGCAGAGACTGTGATGTCACGTCAACTGTGGGATCATAGTCACCTATTAACCTTTGGGTAAATTAATTAATCTCTCTGAGTCCCAGACTTCTCATCAGTAAATGGATTTAAGAAGAGTTCCTACTTCATAGATTGTGAGAATTAAATGAAATAATGCATACAATTCACTTGCTCATCATTATTATCTTCAGTAGTATATTATGGACCTTTCTGTGTAAATACTTATTACTTGATGCATTAAAGAAATAAAGATGAAAAACATGGTCCCCTCCATTATAGATTTTCAGTCTAGTAGACAGACATATTCTAGAGCATATTTGCAATATAGAAAAGAAATTGCTCTCAGGAAAGTATATTCAAAGTACAGTGGCAGCATATGACAGAGAACACTTAACTTCTGGGAACTTTTTTCTAGCTTTTTATTATGAAGTAATTTCAAACCTATAGGGCAGTTGCAAGAATAATGCAGACCCCATACAGAGAACTCCACCATACTCCCCTCTAGGTACCCAGAGCCCCAATTTTAGCATGATGCCACTTTTACCATATCATTGTATCTATCATTTATCTATTTAAATATCTATATATCTCTATCTAAATCTGTCTGTTTTCTGAAAATTTGAGAGCAGGTTGCACACATCATTTTTTTTTTTTTTTTTTTTTTTTTGCATGGGCAGGCACTGGGAATCGAACCCTGGTCTCTCATACTTTTTGAACACATAATACTTTAATGTTCATTTTCTAAGAGCAAGGCTATTCACTTATGCAATCACCTAAAATACAGTTATGAAGTTTAAGAAATGTAATGTTGATATAAAACTTGTATCTATATTCCAGTTTTTTCCTTATATCCCAATAATGACCTTTTGAGCCTTTTCTCCTCTATTCTTAGATCCCATCCAATATCATGAATTGCATTTAATTGTCATTATCTCTTTAGTTTCCCTTTCTTTCTTTTCTTTTTCTCAATTGTGGAAACATTTGAAAGCACAGCATAAGTCTTTCTATCCCAAGCCCTCCCAAGTGTGCCATGCAGTGGGATAAAGCACACTTACAGTGCTGCAGTGCCCTCACCACCTTCCATTACTAAAACTTGTCGTCTCCCCGGACAGAAACCCTGCACACATTATGCATTAAGTCCCCATTCCCCCTGCTCTGGCCCCTGTCTCTACGAGTTTGTATATCCTCTCATCTTTACTTTGTAGTTACCATGAGGCTTAATTTAACATCCAAAATCTATAACAGTCTCATATGCTTTGGTTCCAACTTAAAACTTGAATAGCATACATGAACTGTGTTCCTGTACTTCTCTGTCCTCCACATTTGTGTAGTCCTTACATTTTCATACATTATGAGTCGAAAACTGCTGATTTATCATTACATTTTATGCATTTGCCTTTTAGATCTTAGAGGAAGGACAGTTTGATTATAACATAGCATGGTTATTTGGGTAATCCTGTTTGCAGATATCCATGACATTTGTTGAAGTTGGGAGTTTTCAGCCGCTACTTGTTTGGATATTTTTTTCTACCCTGTCTTTCTTTCTTTTCCTTCTGAGACTCCCAAATATTTTGGTATGCTTGATTATGTCCCACAAATTTCTCAGGCTCATTGAGTTTTCTTCATTCTTTTCCTCTTTCTGCTCCTCAGAATGTATGATTTCAATCTCTTTTCTTTACGTTCACTGATTCTTTCTTCTGCCAGTTCCAATCTGCTATTGAGCAAGCATGTGTAGCTCAAGGGAATTTTAAATTTCTGTTTCTGTGGTCTTCATCTTATTTTGCTCCTAATCACAATTCTCATCTCTCTAGTAATACTGTCTTTGAATTCATCTGTCATTTTGCTGATTTCTTTTCATTCTTTGTCCAAGTTTTCATTTAGCTCTTTGAGCACATTTAGGACCAGTTTTTTAAAGTCCTTGTTTCAGGTCTGACCCTCCTCATTAACGTTTTCATCTTCTCCTTTGTCTGCCTGTTGCTTCCTATTTTTATGTATGTTATGTAATCTTTTGTTGAAACTTGCACATTTTGATGTTTTAATACATTATTGCTGGAATTTAGACTCTGGAGCCCTTGTTCACACTTGTTCCAGCTAGTGTGATGCCTGAGATTTGTTTGAATTCCAGGAGCTAGCAAAAAAAAAAAGGGGGGGGGGCGGGGAGAGAAGAAGAAAGAAAAAAATAAAACTCTTTCCCAGGCTTTGTGGATTGGCCTGTGAGAGGGCGCTCCATCAGGACTTCTCCATACACTCAGTTTAAAGAACAGCTTCAGGCCAAAGCGTAGGGCACCCCCATCCTTTCTGCACATGCCTCCTGTCTTGAGCAAGCATGTGTAGCCCTAGGAATTCCCCTGCTGACATGGTTCCTAGTGTTCCCACTTCCCTAGGAATTCATTTCCACACAGTCCTGAGCCCTGCACTCTGTGTCCTGCACTCAGTAGTCCCTTGCCAGGCAGCATGACGTGACTGCTGTCCCACTGCCTTCTGCAGGAGAACCTGGTGAGCTGGCTTCTACGTCCAGGACCGCGAGTCCCTCAGGCCACCACCAGACAAGTTGGGCCAGACACGTGCTCCCAGTATGTACCCGAGGGTTACTGTGTTCCTTCTGGAACTGGGACTGGGATCCATGCTGGGAGCAGAGAGCAGGGCTGGCTCTGCACTGAGCCAGTGAGGCACGAGGGAGGGATCATCAAGGGTAAACCGAGATCCTACCACTTTTAAATAGCCTTTTTATTGGTTCAGCCCTCACCCTGTTACTGCAGTCCTTTAACTGTTTTCTGAGGTTTTGAGAAAGATGTTGCTGCCAGTTCTTGACGGTTGTTGAGAGTTTTTATGGGGGGATGGAGACCTGAAGCCTCTCATCTTGATTGGGGCAGGCCTGCTGGGAAACTTTTTATACTGTGTGAGACACTGTCACAAAGAAAGTGGCCTTTGAGCTGGGACTTAGAAGATGAGTATAATTGCTAATAGAACAAGTAGGAAATTGTTCAGAGCAGAAGTGTGAAAAACCCTAATGTTTAAGTTTGTTAAAGCTGCCAGAATACAATATACCAGAAATGGAGTGACTTTTTTAAAGAGGATTTATTAAGTTATGAGTTTACAGTTGTAAGGCCATAAAAATGTCATCCAGAGAAAGATACCTTGATTCAAGGAAGGCCAATGTCTGTCACATGGGAAGGCACATGGCTTGTGTCTACTGGTCCTTGTTCCCAGTTCCATTGCTGATACTAGTGGTTTTCTCTCTAAGTATCTGTGGGCCTCCACTTAGCGCCTCTGGGGCACAGCTCTGGGCTCTGGCTTGCTTAGCACCTCATGGGAAGGCACATGGCAACGTCTGCTGGGCTCTGCATCTCCAAACGTCCATGTCTAGGCATCTGCTCTCTTTGTTGGCACCAAACATCTCTGAATATCTGTGTCTCTGTTGGCTCTCTACCAACTGTGTTTTCTCCAAAATGTCTTCCCTTTTATAGGACTCCAGTAAACTAGTCAAGACCCATTTTGAATGGATGGAGTCACATTTCCATCTAAACGAAAGGTCACACCCACAATTGGGCACGGCACATCTCCATGGAAGTAATCTAATCAAAGGACACACCCACAACTGGGTTTATCTTATCTCCATGAAAACAATCCAATCAAAGTTTCCACCCTAAAGAATAGGTCTGTCTCCACAGGATTGGATTAGGAAAGAAAACATGGCTTTTCTGGGACCCACAATTTCAAACCAGCACCGCTGGTATGTTTGCAGAGTTAGAAGTTGGTCACTATCGTTGTGATGAGGAGTACCAGCATAAAGCTAGGTTCATAAGCCAGGGGCCATTTCATAGGGTAGATTTGTAAAGAAACTGAGCTTTCTTTGATGGTAAAGGTGATTGGGGCCGATGAAGCACTTGAGTAGAGAAAGTGACATTAGATTCATATGCTGACTACAGAGTAGAAATCAGAGTAGAGATGAAGATTTTAGGCAAGACTTCTTATTTGGAGGTGGTTGTGGTAGTTCTGGAGAGAGGTGAGATCACAATGCATCTTTTTGAAAATTTCTGTACTTTCTTACAGGTTAATCTTACAGTTCACTAATACTTCATTTGTGCCTTATCTGCTGTGTAATTCATTCCCTACTTTTTTATTTCTAGATGTTCTATTTGGTTTTTCTGAAATCTGTTTGGTCTATTTTAATCAAATCTTATTCTTTTCTCATGATTTCCATTTCATCATTTACTTAGAAAATTTTAACATACTTATTTTTTGTTCAGTGTGTGTTAATTCCATTATGTAATGTTCCTCGTTATCCAGTTCTGCTTGGGGCGTTCCTGCTGAGTCTTGCCTAGTTATGGCTTATTTCCTTGTATATTTTGTAGTTTGGGATTTTGAAGTTAGGTTTTGTGGGGCTTTATCTGTAGGAATCATGGGTAGCTTGGACTGAAGGCAAATTCTTCAAAAGGGGCTTTATGATAGTATTTGCCAAGGATGGACATTACCTACCAGGAACCACTTTATGAGTTAAAGTTTTACCTTATAGTCGCCATGAGCATAAAGCTAGTATAAATTTAAATCCTCAACCCTTTGAGAGCAAAAGTGGTATTTACCAATTCTGAGGGAGGATTTTTTATTCCTACTTACCCCAGCTCCCACCCAGAGCCCAGAGACAGATTTCTTGACCACCCTGTGCATGTCTTGAGAAGCACAGCTCTCTGCGGCTGTCTTCATTCCAGTTTTCCACTCCCCAACCATGCAGCCTCTGGGTTTGTTCCTGTTTCTCCAGGGCTGTTAAATCAAGTCTTTAGGTCACCACAACTAGCAGAGGTCTTAGAGCGGTACTTCTCAAACTGTAACACGCCTACAAACCCAGAAGATTTTGTTAAAATGCAGATTCTGAGCCTCCAGTTCTGGGGTGAGATTCTACGTTTCTAACAAATTTCTGGTGAAGCAGTTGCTACGATCCAAAGACCTCACTTTTATTCCTGAGGCCCTTTAGAAACCTAAGTTTCAGTTCTACTTACCATTCCGACTGTCACCTTATTCTTTGCTTTCTCTCCAATGCTGTATTCTGAAAATTTAAAAGTTGAAAGAATTTTACCTTAAACACCCATATACCAACCATGTAGATTGTACAATTAACTTTTTATTTTCCTTCTTTATTACGCATCTGTCCAACTATCCATTCTTCTATCCATTGGTCTATCTTTTTTTTTTTTTGATACATTTTAAGGTAAGTTGCAAATGTCACTCCTAAACACTTTGAAAGTTCAGACGTCATCCCATTAACAATTGTTCCGTGTTTGTGTGCCTTTTTTCTTTTGAAATAAACCTTTTATTTAATAAAATGCACCAATCATATGTGAATCATTCACTGAGTTTTGACAAGAGTATCAACTGTGTAACCCAAAATCCCTATGAAGATATAGAACAATTTCATCACCCTAGAAACTTCCTCATCCCCATTCTGTGTCAGTCCCTCCCTTGACCATACCTGCTAGCTTTATTTTTATTCCCCAAGCATTTTCCTTATTTTCTGAGAGCCCAGTTATGCATATAGACGGTTATCTAGTGTATTTTCATAGTGTTTTTGTAAAGGAGGATTTCAGGTTATCTAGTTTGCTATTGTAGGAAATAGAGATCAAGGACAGATTTCTTGTGACTGCCTCTTATGCTGTCAGTGGGTAAAACCCGAGGGCGCAGCGTTGACGCGCACCTTGGGGAAGGTGTTTCCTGGGGGCCGAGAGGTCGGCTCCCGGTGCCCGGCTGCAGGCGCGCTCGGAGCAGAGTCCCATGCCCCGTGAATACTACTCAGCTCAGTTTTGCTCAGTTGGAAATTAAGGTGCCAGCCAAGAAAGACTCCTCTCTGGATGGAGGTCGGTCTGATGTAGTACAGAGCTGGCTGTTTGGCTCACTTTTGTACATTAAAGTGTAATATGTAGTTATTATGCCTGATTTGTCAAATGAGAAGACAACTGCCAACTTCAGATGCGTTAAATAGCTGGCTGCCAGGGTTGTCTTTGTACATTAATAATCATATTACCTACATCATAGAGCTATGTGTAGCACATAATAAGTGCTAAATAATAAATTAATTACTACTATTAGTAATAAGTCTAATTTTTTCACTAAGGTGGGCCCTTACCTTGAGAGCTAATGCACTCTTAAAATCACCTTTTAATCCCATTTTCCCCTCTCAGGTTTATTATAATACTGTGAAGAACTTATGTATTTTATTATATAAAGAATTACAAACACTTTAAAAAAAAAAACCTCTTACTATTTTCCCTTCTAATGGATTTTAATATAGTTGAAATCATCTTGTCAATATGCATGTTTCCTGTATTATTTAAAGTTTTATCATGAAAATGTCTACATTATTATTCATAAACATTTGTAATGGATGTATAAAATTTTTGAGTGAATATATCGTTAATTATTTAGTTTCTTTCTGTTTTTCACTAAACTCACTAATTTTCATCCACTGTATATTTGAGTTTCTGATTTTTAAAGCTGTAAAAACAATGCTTTACATTAAGAGCTGCCATTTACTATCTCACCAAAATTTGAACATGTTTCTTTTCTTATGTTATTAGCAGGCTTATTTGACAAACTTAGGAGAAAATTCTACTTTAATTCAAATATCTTAACCCTAAAAATTTATCACTCAAGAAAATAAACTTTTAGCAGGCTTATGATCAGAAGAACATTAGGAGAAGAGTTTATGATGCTTTAAATGTGTTAATGGCAATGAACATAATTTCAAAGGAAAAAAAAGAAATCAAGTGGATTGGCCTGCCTACTAACTCTGCTCAGGAATGTCAAAACTTGGAGGTAAGTGAGAAAAATTTGTTTTCAGATAGGAGTTAAGGTTATTTTATGTCAGAAGCATTTTAATCTAGAATTATAATAATATGATGTATCAAAATATGTTTGTTCATCTGTACCATGTTATTTAAAGAAAAAGAAACTCTGTATATAGAATTTTAGAACTGGAAGGAGCTTTAGTGATATAGTCTATATTTGTAAATAATGAAACTCAGAGACGTAAAATTTAGCTGACCTCCCTGAGGTTTATACCCTAAGTTAGATAGTAGAAAATCAGGAACTAAAATCTGATCCTCTTTATTCTTCTTTTTATATAATATGTTCATATTAAGTTAAAAATAATATTATATTCTACCAAGCCAGGCATACTGAAATAATTTCTGGGTATTGGAGATCTGTCTTCTTTTCTCAGAATACAAATGAGGAGTGATACACTCTATTAAATAAAATAAATTTAAATGATAAATAAACTTTAACAAAAGTGAACTAAAATTTAAAAATAGTATTTTAAATCAGCTTTCCATCAAATATTTTTAATAAAGTCATTTAATAAAGGCATTTCTTATAATAAATTCTTGTTTTTGATTAGAAAACAATGTTTTAAAGAACCCATATTTCTTAGGGAAAGCTTAAAAAATAGAAAGTTTTCCACATTGTAACAGAGATGCTCACATAACATCTCAGAGATGTGAACGTCCTTACAGGCAGATCAGATCACGTTCCTATGGTGAATCTGATCTCCATTTGCTGTGGAAAGTGATGAAGTTTTAGGGTCAATTAGTAAACATTAGGAAGATTCTCTTTTGAATCTTTCGAAGGAACAGAGAATTTCTGCTTAGTCTTTGTTCTCCTAAAAATAACATTTCCTTAGAAACCTGTAATGAATGGGTAAAAGATCATTTATTCTAATTTTATTCTGAGCACTCTACTAATAAATTTTTTGTGAATCATGTCACAGAAAAGGTATGTTATTTAACTAAATGCTTGCTTTAAATTAGAACCCCCCAAAATGGATCAAGTTGACTATTTCTGATATGGTATGTTGGTTACACGATTTTCTACATGTTGTGAAAAGTGAACTTTTGCCTTTAATTCTAGAATCAGTGGCAACAGAATAACATTCCATTTGTATCTTGAATAGAGAGTTCAACTTATGTGTGTACAGTTTTTTTTTAATTTTTTAACCGATTGACTTAAGTATTGCGGAGAAGCCTTCCTTTACTGAGCATGTTCTCTGTTAACATACTATTTCTAAATTGGTTTGAGATTCTCTTACTCTCAAAGCTGTGAATGGAGTAAACTGAGCTTTGGGAGATATAATTAAGCTTGATTTCATGTTTTTCTCAGTTCCTATTCTTCCCCAGCAAATAAAGAATTGTTTGGTATTATGCTTGTGAATGGGGGAAGAAACTGGACATTCATCAGAAGATATAGAAAGATGTTTTCCGTCTGGTAGAGAGAGATATAAAATATAAAACTGATGATACCAAAGACTCAATAAGCAAAAATTTATTAGCATCTACTATTTATTTAATGAAACAATATACAAGACAGAAATCTGTGACCCCGAGGAACTACCATTCTAATTGGGGAGAATAGAAATGTAAAAGAAATTAACCAAAAATGTGATCGCGCCTATGAAAGGGGCAGTGAGTGTAGTGTCTGGAATGGGAGTTAGGGAGGCCTTGGCCAGGGAGATGACCCCTGAACGCAGTCATTGGGTGCAGTAGGATTCGCCCGCGGGTAAGGGCCTCCGGGTAGAGGCGTGCAAGGGCATGTCACAGCTGGGTGTGACCAGAGTGTGTGCATGGAGAAAAGGACAGAGTCTAAGTGCTCAGCAGTGGAAACCGGAGCGTGTAAACGATGGGAAGCCATTGATGAATTTCAGAGAGAGGATGAGTAGGATGTGATTTAAAGGGTCACTCTGTTAGCAGATTGGAAATGGAGCTAACAGGAAGATGAGGAGAGAAGTGGTGGGAGACAGCTGGAGTTGGAACCCTTTACCTGCAGTGAGATGAGACCTGATGATAGCCTGAGCGAAGGCTTAGGGCGGTGGTGGAGAGGTGGGAGAGAGGGAGAAGTGGGGAAGAGGCGGGGCCGGGGCCCCTGTGTTTAGTTGGATGTGGGAAGGAGGAGCAGATCGGGGCTGGGGAAGACGTGTCTGGCTTCTGGTGATGTCCTGACCTGTCAGAGCGACAGACGCAGGGGAGACTCGTACATTTATGGAAATTTAGAGACCCTACAGGTTTTACAGTGAACCTTAAGTGAATTAATACTGAAGTGTCCGTGACTAGAGGAGCAGCGAGAGGACGCCTCGTGTGCAGGTTGGAGTGAATGGCGAGGAAATGAGAAATAATCTGGAGTGGACAAGAGAATGTCTTATTTCGTATTACTGACTTTTGGAAAAGAGACGGTTTGCTCAAGCTGTTGAAATGTGATATACCAGAAACAGGTTGGCTTTTACAAAGGGGATTTATTAATTTACCAGCTTAAAGTCCTCAGGCCATGAAAATGTCCGACTCGAGGCATCTGCAGGCGATGCCTTCTCCCTGAAGACCTGCTGCTGGCGAGTGTGGGCTCCCCTGTCAGACAGCAGGGCACAGGGCCTCAGCTGCTCGTTCTTCTCTCCCTCTGGCTTCAGTGGCATCCTCTCTGGCTTCTCTTAGGCTTTATTTTTCCCCCATCCTCGTTTAAAGGGCTCCAGTAAAGAGGATTAAGACCGACCTGAATTGGGTGGTCACAGCTTACTTGGAATAACTTACTGAGAGGTCCCACCTCCAATAGGTCTGCACCCCAGGGATGGAGAAAAGAGCATCGTCTTCTCTGGGGTGCACGCAGCTGCTGACCATCACAGAGCCAGTGAGGAATTCATAATCAAGAAAATTGAGGCCATAATTTCTGTTTTCTTGGTACGACTGAGGAAAATGGCATTGTTTGACACCAGGAAATTTGTCCCACAAGATATAAGAATTCTGTGGATTTTAAGACTTGAACATATGGGATTTCTGTATTAGTTCTGCTATTATAAGTTAGTTAAACCCTTAAGAGAGATGTAGCCTCATTCTTGCAGGGTAGCATAGCAAAGTAATTAATAACAGGATCTCTGGAACCGTATGGCTTAGGGTCAAGTCCTGTCTCTGCCGTCAGGAGCTGTGTGACCTTAGGCCGCCGCTTCACCCCTTTGAGCCCCCTTTGCTTACATGTAGCACAGATACCAGCAGCACTTAGTCCTAGGTCCCCGGGAAGGTGAGTTAAGATAACGTGTGCACAGTGCCTAACTGAGTGCCGGCACACGTGGGCAGCGTCTGCCAGGGGACAGCTGTAACTTCTGCTCTGAGCAGAGTCTCAGTGGTGGAGAGCTGCACGCGCTGCCCGCCAAATAGGAAGGTTCTACTCCTGATGACAGTTATGTTCTGCTGGCTTGCTGCTTGTTTTCCCCCAAGAAGGTCTGCCTTGCCTTTGGTGGTACTACAGCAAAAGTGGGTTGAGTTTCTCTAAGGATAATTCTCGATACCTGAGAATATGAGAGAAGCAAGCCCCGCCTTCCACTGCACACGCACGATGTTGTTCTGTGACCTGTGTTTAAAGGTGGAGAAGCAGAGGCGGATGGAGCGGATAAAGCAGAAGCGGGCTCAGCTGCAAGAGCTTCTCCTGCAGGTAAAAGGCGCTGCCCCGGCTTTCACCCCTTCCCTGCCTGG
>PVIY010038384.1:0-23942 GCA_004026745.1 Myrmecophaga tridactyla | reverse complement strand
TCTATCTGTTCTTTGACCTTCAGTTCAGCTTTTTCTGGGCCTCTAGCTTAAGTTTTGTTTAACAGAGGGTAATTTTTCAGTTCTTGTTTTCTTGTTTCTTGTCGTGTTCGTAAGGTGCCTTTTCCCTCCCCACCCTTAGGAGGGTCTACATAGGTATTACTGGCACCAGCTGGATTTTCCCGGACTAAGCTGGCCTCCTCCCAGGGGGAAGGAGTCACCTGCGTCAGTTTTCCCTGAGGGTGAGACCCGGCAGGTTGAAAGACTTTCCTGCGAAGTCTCTGGGCTCTGCCTTTCTTATCGTGCCCAGTAGGTGGCACTCGTCTGCCTGCGGGTCCCACCAGCAAAAGATGTCATGTCTCCTTTAATTTTGGAAGGCTTTCCCTGCCGGGGGCGTGATCGAGACAGAGGAGAGGTTGTAGGCTGGTTCCAATGGCTTCAATTTGCCAAGCCCAGGAGTCTGCGTTCTTTGAGAGAGGGATTCCACCTAAGTTGGGCTTCACCCCTCCCCTGGGGAAGGCACATGTGGGAGACAGCCCTGAGAGCAGTCTGTTTCTGCCTGTGTGTGGGGCAGCCGCAGCCCAAGAAGTCCCGCCGCTGAATCTGGAGGCTGCCAAGTCTCCGTAGAAACCGCTGGGAAAACCCCCTTTTTGTCCCCTTTCCGCTTTTTTGGTTAGCCGAATAAGTGACTTCTGACTTGCCCAGTTTCGCGTGAGCTGGGGGCTATTTTTCGTAGTCAGAATTTGTTTATTAATGCTGCAATTGGCGCTTGGTTGGATTCAGTCCCTGCTACTGTTTCCTTTCTCTCCGCAAAGCCGCCTATGGGGGAGGGGCGCCGGGCGCCAGCCGCCAGCTGCCACGGCTTTGGGGAACTCACAGATCCGGCGAGTTGCGGTCGGTCTAAGCTGCTCCCGTTCTGGGCGCGCTGTGTGTTCGGTCACTATCGTGGTTCCGGGAGCTATTCTGTATTGTTTCTGGTTATCTAGTAGTTGTTCTGGAGGACGAACTAAAACGTGCACCTTGCTAAGCCGCCATCTTGGCCCCCCCAACAATGGATTTCTTAATGCCTTGATGAAATCAGCATCACTTTGGAAGAATAAGTTGAGAAGTGGTAGATGATGGTCATGCAGTTGCAGAGTACATTCCAATAATGAATCATTTGAATATCTCAAGTTTTCCTCTACTGTAGACTTCTTCTTTAATGTATGTCAGGGTGAGCTATCATTTTGACATCACTAATGGCAGCTCTTTGATTCAAGATTCAGTGAACCATCAAAGCACATTATTAATATTCTTTCATGGATTCATATTCTCGCATTAATTATGTAAACAATTAACAAAATAGAGTTTCTATGGCTAAGAGGTGTAAATAAAGTCAGGAATTCATTCTGGAGGTTACTCTTATTCAAATCTCAGCCAGCTATCACAAACTGCCAAAGCATGCAAAGCAACAGTGTTCCTCTAAACCCTGTGGACATCTAGACATCAGAAACATAATAGAAGATAAGGAACTCAGTAAACTGTCTAACCTCAAAGATCTGGATCACCCTGAATATCCACCAACCACAGACAATTAATATAATATTTTCAATTTTCTTTTAAAATCCTTGCCTCCAAATGCCAAGACAGGACACAATTTGTGTTGCTACCATAATCTGTGATCTCTGAGTTGCAATTCTAAGATCCCAAATAAATGTCTTGTTGTCTTGCTGCTTAGATTGTTATTTCTTGATTAATATTACATGGTGTCAGAAGTGGGATCTAAAGAGCCCACCAAACTGACTCTAGAGCCATTGATGGATTAAAGGAAAAGTACTGCTAATTGCCCCTTGTGCTCTGTCTAATACTTGATGGCCCAGGCCCATGTTGGTGAGCCTTCTCATTAACATATCTCTGTCTTTTTGTTTGAGGATCTGGCCATTCTTTGGAGATCTTCCAGTAAACACTACTGAAATTTGGTTATTTTTATTTGCTCTGGTAGTGGCAGTCTTTTTCTATATTTAAACATTTGCTCTTTTGGTGTGGGCTTTGAGCAGGAGTTCTTTTTTTACCCTTTTGGTATACATGGAAAATTTCCTTGCCTGGTGAGTATGTGAATGGAACTTTTAAAAATACACAATTTGCTGCTGTTGTTTTTTTTTGAACTCTTTTCTTTCAATGGAAAGATGCCATCCTAACCATCAATTTTATGTATTCTGATTGTGGGTAATCAAATAATTATTTTGATGGGCAGGGATGGGCATGAAAAGGCTAAAAGAGTGCCTGCCACATTTAAAATTTTTTAGTTGAGAAATACCCACACACATAGAGTTCATTTATATTATACAATCAATGGCTCACAATATCATCACATAGTTCTGTGTTCTTCACCATGATCATTTTTAGAAAATTAGCATCACTCCAGAAAAAGAGATAAGAAGAAAGGAAATGACTCATATATCCCACACCTTTCCCCCCCTCTCATTGACACACAGTATTTCAATCTACCCAATTTTTAATCTTTATGCTCCCTATTAGCTATTTTTTATCCTTATTATGTTTACTCATATCCATAACCTTGTATAAAAGGAGCATTAGACACAAACCTTTCACAATCACACAGTCATTTATAAAATCTACATAGTTATACAGCCTTTTTCAAGAATCAAGGCAGCTGGAACACAATTCAGCAGTTTCAGATACTTCCATCTAGCCACTTCAATACACCATAAACTAAAAAGGAATATCTATATAATGCAAAAGAATAACCTCTAAGATTACCTCTAGACTCATTTTGAAATCTTTCAGTCACTGCAACTTTATTTTGTCTCATTTCTTTCAGTGATTTCACCTGCCTAAGTGGCTTAGAAATGCCACATCTAAGCAACAAATGAAGTTCTCTGTAAGTGACTCTTAGGCATAGTTATAAGTAGGCTTAGATTGTCTCTTGCAAGGAGAATATTCATGCGTAATTAATATTGAGGGCTCAGCCTGTTGAATCGGTTTTGCCTATAGCTTGTGAGAATATCAGGAATTCCCCAGATGGGGAAGTTTAATATTTCCTTCTTTCTCCCCTGTCCTCCAAGGGAATTTTGCAAATGTTTTAATTCGCTGCCAAAATTACTCTGGAATACATTGGGGCATCACACTAACCTTTCAAAAACAAGAAATCACACCCTATACAAGATTCCATGCAATCATGATGCTCAAGTAAACTGATTGTACCAGTAAAATTATATAATGTGATACCTAATGTTTATTTTGCACAAATAAACATCTCTTCCTTTGGTCCTGCACAGAGGTTGTAGTTTGAAAATATGGGCCATATCATCCTTTACCCTGTATTCTGATTTACCTTAGTCCTATCCAGATCAGTTTCATTCATATCTCTAGATGAAGTCTGATTGCTTTTCAGTTTTTAAAATAGTTCCTGAAGAGATAATGCTGACTTTCATAGCTTTAGTGTTCTAAATCTGAGTGTCACATATCACATAAATGCCTGAGGTTTCAGAGAAAAATGATGTTATATATAAGGAGCTAATTATTTCAGAATTTAGAAATAAAAGTTACAACCCCTAAATATATGTGAATGTTATAGGAACATTTATAATAGGCCCAAACCTGATAACCCATTCGCTTGATTTCAATTCTCTGAGTTCATATATTGTAGTTAGTCCATTTGAGTGAGGCATGATAATATTTTCTTTTTGTTTCTGACATTTTATTCTACATACTATCCTTAAAGTTCATGACCAAGTTGCATGCCTCACAACTTAATTCATTTTACAGCACTCAGTAGTCCATTGTATGTAAACACCAGAGTTCTCCCTTCCATTCCTCAGTCATTGTACCCTTAGATCACCTCCATCCATTGCGAATCATTAACACTGCTGCCTTAAACACCAGTGTGCAATTGTCCATTCATGTCCCTAATCTCAGTTCCTCCAGGTATATACCTATACAGGATTGCAAGATTATATGGCAACCCCACTCCTAGTCTCCTGTAAAGACACTGAAGTAGCGAAAAACTTCAAACACAACAGAAGAAAGCACCAGAGCCTTTGAAAAGTGGACAAGCTTTCTATTGCCATCAGGCTCAGAGGACTTCTATCCAAAGTCAGTGCCCCAGATATTCTTTGTCTCCAGATTATATAGGAAAGCAAGTGGGGCAGGAGTTAGTATGGGAACAGACAGGGATGGTGTTATAAGCTCTGGCTTGTAGCTGATTTCTTCTGTTTGGAAAGCAGGCAGGCCTGGGCATGACTGGAAGATGCAGGAGATGTTTTGTTCCACCACCTTTTTCAGAAAGCATGATTTTACACATTCTTGAGCATACACAGATTCATAAAGCCATTTTAGTAAGGAGCTACAGCAATAATACTGGGGCCAGTCTTGTGAACTACCTCATTTCCCCCTTTTGATGATATTATTCATCACATTTTATTTCATAGATGTAGCACTATTTTTGCCTGTGGGGGCTAATTTCTATTTATGATGATTGAGGGGTGCAGGTCACTGAAATGAAGTAGGTGAGAGGGAGTTTTTCTGTTTACTAAGGCTTCTATAGTTTGACTTACACTTTTTAGTAAATAAAGGGGGAAGCAAGGAAGTATAAGACATATAGTAAGTAGCAATAAAACACTGCCAATCAGAGTTTTGAACCCTCCAATGGTTGAGAACCATCCCCTGAACAGATTCTTGGGGTCCCAGCCATTCCAGGTTTGAACTGGGACCAGGGCTAGGTTTCTTATGCAATTGGTGATTTACTCTATTACATTTCCTTGGTTACTTAACTGCAGGCAATAGTTGGAAAGGTTGAGTTTTTCCACATACTCTTCCTTTGTATACTAACAGGTCAACTTATATAGGACAAGAGGAATTCCTTGGATATTGATCATACCACTAAATTAGAGTAAAATTAGTTTCCAGAAAAATTGTAGGTTGCCTCCTTCTAGGAGAGCTAACACTACCAAATGAAAAATAACCCAGAGATAAAGATAAGGAAAGTCAGGCTACTGATCTGGCAGGCTGGGGTGCCCCTGTGGTGATTCCTCAGTCTTCAGCCATGCATGGATCAGTTAGCCCTGGAGTGATTGAAGCAAGGCTTGGAATCTGACAATTTCCTCAAGCTTCAGCCGTGCATAGACCAGTCAGCTCTAGAGTTGCTGGGGAAGGGTAGGTGGGTTTTTTATGCAGGATCAAATACAGTGAATTTTCTGGATTAGTCTGGCACTTCCAAGATGGTGTAGTGCCATTTCCAGGTTTCAGCTGGGAGTGGTGGATCCAGGGGACAATCTCAGCAACTTTAACAGATGTAAGAGTAGAAAGGAGGACCATATAAGGCCCTAACCAGTTGGGGGTTAATGTCTGATTTTTTTCACTCTTTTAATCAGACTGGGGTAAAGGAGTGCACAGGGGGTGTTGATTGTAGTGGGAACCTTTCATTTACTCAGCTGTGTAGTCGAGACAGGGTGGAGCTTAGGCACTGGAGTTGCTTTTATAAAGTTATTTCTCTGAATTGTGTAATATTTCCTTGGAGTTTTTTTGTCAGTGTTGGAGGTCATCTGAACAAAACTTCAAAAAGGGAGATCCAATCTGTTTTGTGGGACTGCATCTTACTCTTAACAAGGCTATAGAGGAGAATATTAATTCATTTAAGATTGGTTTTTCTGAAAGTTTCTTCAGATGTGGTTTCAGGGTGTGGTTTATTTGCTTCACTTTTCTTGAACTCTGTGATCTATATGCTGTGCAGGGAATACACTTTATGCAGAGGGTTTTGCTGAGACTTTGTATAATTTGGGCCACAAATGCTGGCCCAGTGTCAGAGTCTGGGGAGCTCAACAGGCTATACCGTGGGATGATTTTTTGCACAGGAACTGGCCTACTTCTTGGGCCTTTTCTGGGTGAGTCGAAATGGCTTTCACCAATCCTAAGAAAGTACAGACTTTTGCTAGTAGGTAGTGGTATTCCCTTGCCTGGGGAAGCTCTGTGAAGTTTACCTGGATGTTTTTCAATGGCATTTGTCCTATGACTTGAATTCCTGGGATGGGGGGAGGGTTTGGCACTTGTCCAGGGTTGTTTTGAGCACAAGTTACACATTTAACACAAACTGCTTGGATGAGTTGATGCAGCTGAGGAATGTAAAAATACTGTTGAAACTGCTCCAGGGCTGTTTTACCATAGTGAATATTTTCATGAACTTGCAAGACCACCGCTGGGCCAAGTGCTTTTGGGACTGCTAATCAACTATTCTTAAATTTTCATTATCCATTCAGTAGGAGGGTGCTGCCTTTTTTAGAGTTTCAAAGGCTCTTTGTTGTTCAGCTCCCCAGGGAAGGGATGAATTTTCAACTCCTCATAGCCTCATTCAAGGGCTTAGAGACTGTGGCTTACTTAAGGATCCAGATGCAGCAGAATTTTGTGGCCCCTAGGAACTCACAGATGTGTAACTGAGATGTGAGTGTAGGTATTTGATAAATGGCTTGTTTTCTTTGAACTCCCAGGTGCTGGGTGCCTTGAGTAATGTGAAATCTGAGGAATTTTACTCGTGTTTTGCAAATTTGGGTCTTTTTTCTAGAAACTTTGTAGCTTCTTGATTTAGATGGGTCAGGAGTGCTCTTGTACCTTTTAAACAGTTTTGTGAGGCTGTGCTGGCTAAGAGTAGATTATTCATATATTGGAGCAAAACACTGTTATACTTTTTGTTGTGGAATTCATGCAAGTCTTTCCCTAGGATTTGGCTAAATATAGTGAGACAATTTTTGAATCCTTGAGTCAGGCACATCCACATGAATTTTTTTTTCCAGTGCACAGATGTTCCCATTCAAAGGCAAAAATGGGTTGGCTGACTGTTGCCCCACAAATGTAGAAGAAAATGTGTTTCAGGTCAAGGCAGGAGAAAAATGATGCTGTTGCAGGAATTAAGCTCAAGAGGGAATATAGGTTTCACACTATAGGATACAAGGCAGCAATCACTTTTTTGATGGCCCACAAGTCTTGAATGGGGTGGTAATCATTGATTCTGGCTTTTCATACTGGCAGCAAAGGAGTGTTCCATGGGGACTGGCATTCTGTAGTATATCATGAACAAATAAGTAGTGATGTGTGCCTGGAATTTCACTTGGTCATCTTGGGGGACTGGATATTGTTTAAGTCACACTGGGGCAACTCCTGGGTGGAGTACCACAAGGACTGGAGGGGCATTTGTTGCTAGACCCATTGGGCTGTTTTCTGCCCAAACAGAAGGATCAACTCCTGGCACCTCTGGATGGTTGGATCAGTTTCAGTCTTTTTTGGTAAGAAAAAGGTGCCACTTTTTTTGGGAGGCTGTCAGGGTCCCAAAAGACCTGGGTGTGTGGGTGGGGTCCTTTAGTGTCAGGACATATTTTCCTTCTGCATTGAATTTTATTTGAGCATGGAGCTTTGTCAGGAGAGCTCAGATCAGTAGGGTACTGGGCAGTCAGGAAGGTAAGGAAATTGATGGGAAACTTCATGGAATACCAGTAGACACTTATAGGCTGTTAAAAAGGGATGTTGAGCCAAGACACCAGCGGCTCCAATAATGGTGGTTTGCCTTTTAGTTTTTGGCCCAATTTGTTGCCTGACAACAGAATGTTCTGCACCTGTGTCTACCATAATGTCCATCTTTTTGACCCCCTACTGTCATCGTGACCATGGGCTCCTTGGGGTTGAGTATTAAGAGGCCCAGTCTGTCTCAGTCTGAGTCGTCTTCAAGGGCTGCTAGACTACAAAATTAATAGCTCTGAGTTCTGCATGATTGGAGGGGTCTGGGTACCTTTTTTCCATCTTTTTGGGGGGCATTCTTCTTTCCAGGGTCCCTCTTCCTTATAGTAAGCACATTGGTTTCTTCCCAGTGGAGCTGCTGTCCTGCATTCTCCAGATGGCCCTCAATAAGTGGGCATTTTATCTCCTGACCCTGGCCAATTGAAGGTTATGAGTTTTGAGAATCAGGGCTTTCTAGTGCCCTTGGTGAGTGCTGCAAAAGGTAGGTCTGCTTTTTCGTTTAGTCAGTGGTCAGCTTCTTTCCATGCCCCCTGATCTCTGTTTATGTAGACTTTGGTAGGTACCTCAAGGAGCTAGAATATATTCATTCCAGAAAACCCTTTTAATTTGTGCAGCTTTTTCCAGATGTCAGGTTGGACTTGCCAAAAAAATGCAAAATTAACAAGTCTTTGGTTTTTTGGTGCCTCAGGGTCAAAAGGGGTGTACGCAGAGGTGCTCAGGTAACTGGCAAAGGGCTTCATCTGACTTTTGTAGGACTTCAGTGGTTTTTGACATATTAATTGTTTTTCTGGCCTACTTTATCATGCCTTGAATGAGTGCATCTTGGTAGAGATTTAAACTGCTTCTGCCAGCTTCAGTGTTTGAGTCCCACTGTGGTTCAGCATCTGGGAAGGAATTTTGAGCATCTTGGGATGTGTTCATCATCCCTCCAGGAACATTTTCTTCCAACTACTTCAGGGCAGCTTGTGAAATCTCTGTTCTTCTGTGTTGAGGAGGGTAATGCAAATCTGGTGGCAATCTTGCAGTGCTGGCTGATGGGTCTGTGTGATTGACTGGAGTAAGTTGGTGGTCTGATGGTGGAAAAAGGTTTTTCTTTGTCAGTGGTGGAGAGTTCTCCAGGGTCGGAAAATTAGTGGTGGCTCAGGCTAACTGCTTTGTGGAAACTCCTCTGGGTAGTGGAATGCCCAGGTCAGCATGGGATACCAGGACTTTCAATGCAAGCTTTTAGCCATGGTAGTGAATTCTGAATAAGTTGGAGCCAGAAGTCAATGTACAGAAACTAGTCAGGGTGTCTAGGCTGTCCTGTGACAACTTGCCAGATCGCTAGGATAAGTTGGGGGTCGAATGATACCTCGGATGGCCATCCAACTCCAAAAGTCAGCCAGTCCAATTGACAAAATTTGAACAACTCTTGGGCCTTAAGCTTTACTCCATAGTCTCCAGTAAATCTTAAAAAAAAAACTCTGAAGAATGCAGGCTAAGGGAGTTTTGCTTTTAGTAGTACCTATAGTGATCCTTCCAGGGCACCAAACAGCAAAAGAATAGAATAAACAAAAGACGATCACTTTGTTCATCTCTGACCACTTTCCTCACTGGAATTTAGTGTCCTCTTGGCATGACATGGGGCTGGTATAACCCCCCAAATTGGACTTTCCTTCTTTTGATTGAGAGGGTCACCTTATGAGCTGTATGAAGACCCACAGAACTGCAGATTGGGACACTTGATTCACTTCATGGGTGACACAGCACTAAAGCCTCATGACAGAGTCATGTCTCATTCACACACTTTTACACACCAGACACACAACACAACAAGTTACATTGTGTCCCAAAACCAGAGTGTATCTAACTACTGGGGGTTTCTCCTTTGGTTTTTGCTCTACCTGAAGGATACTTAGCTTGGTTCAGGAGGTAATCAGTCTCCTCTTCTCCCTGAAATGCAGGACCTGTCAGTTCCTATACCTGATCAAATGGCTGTTCTTAATACTCCAAAGGGCAGGACTCCAGTCCAATTTTCAGGGCTGCTGTTTTCAGAACTTCCCTCCCCAGTCAGGGAAGCCAGTGTCCCACTCCAACTAGATGATCCCAAACCAGAGGTAGAGGTTCCAGGGCATGCCAGTGATGATTGAGATTGGTCCACAGCTTACGCCTCCCCAGAGATGGGGAGGGGACACAAGGGTGTTTTCTCCTTGGGGTGTGGAGCTTCCCACCTAATGTACAATAAATGAAGTAGGGAAAAACTCTAAACACCACACAAGAAAGCACCAGACCCTCTGGTAAGTGGAAAAGCTTTCTATCACTGGCAGGCTCAGAGCACTTCTGTCTCAAAGTCTGAGCCCTGAATATCCTTTGTCTCCAGATTATATAGAAAAGCAAGCAGGGTGGGAGTTACTATGGGAATAGACAGGGATGGTGCTATAAGCTCTGGCTTATAGATGATTTCTTCTGTCTGGAATGCAGGCAGACCTGTACATGCTTAGCAGACACAGCAGATGTTTTGTTTCATCTTTCAAAAAACATGTTTTTATACATTCTTGTGAGTACACAGACTCATAAAGCCATTTTAATAAGGAAACACAGCAATAAGACTGAGGCCACTTTTATGAACTAACAACACCACAGTGCCCTCTGAGGGGCAGGAGACTGCACTTCTCAGCTTCAATACCAACAGTGAATAGGTATATTTCTTTCTCCACATTTTCTCCATCTCTTGTTTCTCTCTGTTCACTTTAAAACAAATTTATTCACACATCATACAATCCAACCAAAGCAAATATACATGCCTTTGCCACCATAATGTATATGAAGACATTTCCTTTTCTTCTGCATATAACCCACACCCCACCCACATATCCCCTGACTGTTGACATTTAATTTTGGCATAATGCCTTTGTCACATTTAGTGGAAGCATACAACAATGTTACCACTGACTAGAGACCTTGGTTTACTTTGATTATACCTGTTCCTGTATACAGTCCATTTTCAACCCCTTCCAATGTTGACATTAATTTGTTCTCCCTCATGAAATAATCTTTTTATATTTGTACATTTAATCACCATCATTGTCCAATCTAGGCATTCTTAAGTTACTCTTTCTCAGCCTTTATCCTCTACCTTACCTTCTAGTTTCATCTGTGCCACCAGCCCTTCTCTCTCAGCCATACTCATATACAGCTTCATTCAGTATACTTATATTATTGTCCTACCATCAGGTAGTATTTTGCTATCCATTTCTGAATTTCACAATCAGTCCTGTTGCACAATCTACATTCCTTTAGCACCAAATGCCCAGTCTCAACCTTCTTTCTATGTCCTCATAATCTGTGTTTAACTCTCAATGTTCACCCATTAATACATTAATATTACTTCATATTACTGAGATGTACAATATTTGTCCTTTTGTTTCTGTTTAATTTCACTCAATAAAATGTCCTGAAGATTCATTCACATCTTAAATATTTCATGACTTTATTCTGTCTTAAAGCTGTGTAGTATTCCATATAGATGTATGGAATATATATATATATATATCTCCACAGCTTGTTCAGCCACTCTTCTGTTGATAGATATTTAAACTATTTCCATCTCTTGGCAATCATAAATAATGCTGCTATAAGCATCAGTTTTCAAATGTCCATTTGTGTCCTTACTGTTAGGCAAAGGATCTTTAAGGATTCCCCATGCGGCAGTGAGTTAAAGATGAACAGATTTATTGAAGGAATAAATTATGGAGGAATCAGGTGGGAGAATGAAAAGAAGAAAGCAGGTAGGGACCTGAAATAAAGCAGGAAGACAAAAAAAAATGGCTCTGGGTCTTTGTTCTGGGAGCTGTGTTTTAAAGAGACAGTGAGGCCATGGGGGAGGGTGTTGTGTTGAGGGAAGTGGTGTGTTGTGCCTTGATTGGATTGGGGCTTGTTGACTTGGGGTATGATAGATTGCTGAGACATCAGCATACTATTCTTCTTTGATCTGAAGCTGCAGGTATCAGGCAGTGTGAGGCACTGTTATGGAAGGGCGTCATCAGCAGAAATAGATTAGGACTGTATTTCAAGTTTTGTGGGATGTCTTCATTTGCCCTCTGCAGTGTACAGTACCATCTGGTATGGGTAGTTAATTCATATCTGGATTCCTGGACCTGCCAAAGAAACTGAGGGGTAGAGGAATCTGTTCTGTGACCTAACACCTTCAGTTCCTCTTAATATAAACCTAGTGATAGGATTGCCAGATCATATGGCAATTCTATAATTAGCTTCCTAAGGAATCATCAGGCTGCCTTCAAGAGCATTTGTAACATTTTCCATTCTCATGAACAGAGGATAAGGGGCCATCTTTCTCCACATCCTCTCCAGCACTTGTTTGCTGTGTTTTTTTCCCAGTAATGATCATTCTAGTGGGTGTGGGATGATGTCGCATCATAGTTTTGATTTGCATTTACCTATTAGTCAATGATGTTGACCATATTTGCATGTGTCTTTTAGCCATTGATATTTCCTCTTCTGAAAAGTGTCTGTTCATGTCTTTTGCCCATTTATTAATTGGGTTGCTTATATTTTTGTTGTTCAATTGAAGAATCTCTTTATATATTCTAGATACTAAACACTTATCTGATATATAATTTCCAAATATTGCCTCCCATTGCATTGGCTGCTTTTTTACATTCCTGACAAACTTCTTTGATGCACAAAAGTGTTTAATTAGGAAGAGATTCCATTGATCTATTTCTTTTTCCAATGCTCATGCTTTGGGTGTAAGGTCTATGAAACCATTTCTTATTACAAGATTTATAAGACCTTTCCCTACATTTCCTTCTAACAGTTCTATTGTTTTATCTTTAATGTTTAAATGTTTGATCTATTTGAGTTAATTTTTGTATAACATGTGAGATATGGATCCCCTTTCATTCCTTTGCACATGGATATCCAGTTCTCCCAGCATTAATTATTAAAGAGGCTGCTCTCTCCAAGGTGGGTTGGCTTGACTGCTTTATCAATTTATGATTTATGGATCAACTGATAAATGGATCAAGTGTTCATAGATAAGAAGGTCTAGTTCTTAACATGCAATTCAATTCCATTGATCAGTATATCTATCTTTATGCCAGTACCATGCTGTTTTGACCACTGTATTTTAAAATACACTTTAAAGTCAGGTAGAGTGAGATCACCCATTTCATTTTTCTTTCTCAATTTATTTTTAGCTATTCAGGGCACCCCGCCTTTCAAAATAAATTTGGTTATTAGCTTTTCTATTTCTGCAAAGTAAGTTGTCATGATTATAATTGTTATGCATTGAATCTATAAATCAATTCAAGTAGAACCAACATCTTAACTGTATGCAGTCTTCCAATCCATGAACATGGTACATGCTTCCATTTATTTAGGTCTTTCATGTTTTTAAAAATATTTTTTAGCAATTTCTTGTCGTTTTCTGTATGTAGGTCTTTTGTATTCTTAGTTAAATTTATTCCTAAATATTTGATTCTTTGGTTGCTATTGTAAATGGATTTTTTTTCTTGATTTTCTCCTCAGATTGCTCACTACTAGTGTATGGAACACTACTGTTTTTGGGGTGTTGACCTTGTCCCCTGCCACTTTGCTGTACTCATTTATGAGCTCTAGCAACTTTGATGTAGATTTTTCAGGATTTTCAGTGTATAGTATCATGTCACCTGCAAACAGTGAAATTTGTACTTCTCCCTTTCCAATTTGGTTGCTTTTGATTTCTTTTCCTTGTCTAATTGCTCTGGTTAGAACTTCTGGCACAATGCTGAATAACAATGGTGACAATGGGCATCTTTGTCTTGTTCCTGAACTTAGAGGGAATGCTATCAGTCTTTCCCCATTGGGGATGATGTCAGCTGTGGTTTTTCATCTATTCTTTTTATCACATTTTGGAAGATCCATTGTGTCCCTATTCTTTGAACTGTTTTCATCATGAAAGGATATTTTTCTGCCTTGACTTGCTGATGTATGTATTACACTATTTGATTTTGTGTGTGTGTGTTGAACCAGAATCTTGCACACCACTTGAACATAGTGTGTAATTCTTTTAATGTGTTGCTGGATTCAATTTGCAAGCATTTTGTTCTGGATTTTGGCATCTATTTTAATTGAAAATATCAGTCTGAATTTTCTTTTCTCATAGTATCTTTGTCTGGATTTGTTATTAGTGTGATGCTGCCTTCATAGAAAGAGTTAGGTAGCTTACCTTCTCTTCAACTTTATTTTGGTAGCACATTATCTAATTGAACTTGTGTGGTCAGTGGACTTGAAAATCATAATTACATGGAATATTGAATAGGGCATGAGATTTTGTTGGTTAGTACAGGTTAGTGTGTTGTCCTGCAATATCCCAGAGTAATTTTGGCAGAGAGTAAAAAAGTATTTGCAAAGTCTCCTTGCAGACTTGGGTGGAAAGGAGGAAATATTAACCATACCTTTCTGGGGAATTTCTGATATTCTTGCAAGCAGTGGGGACAGCCAATTCAATTGGCTTAGCCCTCAACCTTGGTGTTTCCACCTATGAAACTTATTTCTGCAAAGAAGAAGCTAAGCCTGCTTATAATTAGGCCTAAGAGTCACCCACAGAGAAACTCTTCTGTTGTTCAGATGTGGCTTCTCTCTCTCTCCAAGTCAGTGTGGCAGGTGAAATTACTGCCCTCCCCTCTACATGGGACATGAATACCAAAGGTGTAAATCTTCTGGTAACATGGGACATGACTCCTGGAAAACAGTGAGCATCCAGTATCATTGGAATGGGAAAACATTCTTGACCAAAAAGTAGAAGAGAGAAAAGAGACAAAATAAAGTCACAGTGGCTAAGAAATTTCAAACAGAGTTGAGAGTCTTTCGTGGAGGCTATTCTGATGCATTATATATATATATATCTATATATATATATATAGATATATCCCTTTTTAGTTTATAGTCCGTTGGAATGGCTAGAGGGAAGTGCCTGAAGCCATTGAGCTATGTTCCAGTAGCCTTGATTCTTGATGAAAACTGTATAACTAAGTAGTTTTTACAAGTGTCTATTTGCTTGGGAAAACCTTGTGTCTTATGCTCCTTTTATCCAGTATATAGACAGATAAGTGTAAAAAAGTAAGGATAAAAATAAATAATAGGGAGATAAAGAGTGAAAATTGGGTGGATTGATGTACTGTGTATCAATGAGAGGGAGGGATATAATGTATGAATACATTCTTCTTTTTCCTTTTATTTCTTTTCCTGGAGTGATGCAAATGTTATAAAAATGATCATGTTGAAGAATACACAACTATGTGATGGCAATATGAGCCACTGATTGTATAATATGGTTGGACTGTGTGTGTGTGGGTCTTTCTCAGTAAAAATACTTTTAAATTTTTTTGAAGAGTTTGAACAAGATTGGTGCTAATTCTTTCTTGAATTCTGGTAGAACTCAGAAACCATCTGGTCCTGGGCTTTTCTTTTTTTTGGCGCTTCTTCATGACTGATTCAATGTTTTTACTTGTGATTGGTTTGTGGAGGGCATCTATTGTTTTGTCAAATCAATAGGACAATTCATCAGGAAGATATAACAACCATAAATATTTATTTACCAAGCCATAGTGCTGCAAAATAAATTCAGGTAAAAACTGACAACACTGATGGGAGGAGTAGACACCTTTAACTTAATAGTTGAAGACTTCAATTTCCTGCTTTTAATGGATTGAACATCTAGACAGAAGATCAATAACGAAACAGAGATTTTGAATAACATGATAAATGAACTAGATTTTACAAACATTTACAGAACATTACACCTCACAACAGTAATATACATATTTTTTTTCAAGTACTCATGGACCATTCTCAAGGATAGACCATACACTGCATCACAAAGGAAGTATCAATAAATTTTAAAAGATTGAAATTATACAAAACTCTTTCTCAGACCATAGGGAAATGAGGTTGGAAATCAATAAAAGACAGAGGGCCAGAATATTCACAAATATATGAAAGCTAAACAACACACTCTTAAACAACTGATAGGTCAAGGAAGACATTGCAAGAGAAATCATTAGATATCTTGAGGCAAATGAACCTGAAAACACAACATATTAAAATTAATGGGATACAGAAAAGGCCGTACTGAGAGGGAAACTTATGGCATTAAGTGCTTATGTTAAAGAAGAAGAAAGAGCAAAAATTGATGATTAAGACAACTTCCAGGCAAAGAGAGACACCTGTCCATGGATGATACAACTGGAGTATAAGCTGTCCACCAGCTAAAACAAGTATCCTGTGAAAGGCACAATGTAAAATACCACACTTGCCTAAAACCAGAAAATTCCTCTTGGTTTTAGCAATTAGAATTGCTCATATTTAGAAGTAATGAAGAGAAGGGGTTTCAATCCATCTTGGACTCTAATAGTGTACTACCATCTACATGCCAAATGGTTTCTTGTACAAAAATTATGGTCCTGCTTCATGTAAAATTTTATCCTCCTGAACCTGACACATCAGAAAAAATCTTGAAGTATAATGACCACAATTAGGATTTTTTTCAACTAGTAGTAATATGTTAGAGATAGATGTTGTAAGTTTACAGAAATATCAAGTAGAATGTATATAAAACACAGAGTTCCCATAGTCAACCCTATTATTTACATCTTGCATAGTGAGGTAAGTTTGTTATAATTCCTGAAAGAACATTTCATAATGTTACTACTAACAATAGTTTAATGTAAACCACAGGGATGATTTTGTTGTACAGCCATGTTTTGTCATTTAATTTTAATTCTAATAACTTATATACAAACTACAATTCCCCCTTTTAACAAGACTCAAATATAGAATTTAGAGCTGTCAATTATATTTAAATGTTGTACTACCACCACCACCATCATTACCAAAACTTTACAATCACCCCGATAGAAATTCTGTATGATTTAAGCGTTAACTCCCAATTCTCTATCCCAAAGCCAGCCCCTATTCACCTATGTTCTAAATTCTTACTCTATGAATTCGTGCATTCTAATTATTTCATATCAGTGAGATCAGACAATATTTGTCTTTTTGTGCCTTTTTGTGCCTGTCTTAAATTATTCAACATGATGTCTTCAAGCTTCACCCATATTGTCCCATGTGTCAGGATTGGAGAGTTTCCAAACAAGTTAAAGTCTAGTCATTGAAAGCTATTAACCCCCAACTTGTATCTCTTTACTCTTAATTTTTGCAGTGTTATGTGTGGCTAATTTTTTATTATATATGGCTAATTTCTTCTAGATGTTAGCAGATTAAAAGCAACAATTTAGAAAGTTATGCAGTGATGAGGAAACTGAGAGGCAGGCACAGATACAATAGCAAATAGAAACTGTCAATCTTTCATGCATTTCCTTTTTTTTACTTCATCATTTCAAAAATATAATTTTGATAATTTAGTCAATACCAGACCTAGACATACACAGATAAATGTAAAAGACATTCTTTATGCTCTCAGATAATTTACATACCAGCAGAAAGTTGCACTAAACTTAACACACTGGTTCAAGAAATCTTGGAAATTCTTAGAAAAATATTTTAGAAACAAGAAGTTGCAAATTATTATTACACAAAATATCTTCTTTCAAATAATATTGACTATAATACAATACTCAATATAATATTGAATAGTATATAATGTGTTCAGTTCTTGCATTTTTACTGAAATCAAGTCTTCTCAAATCTAATAATTCTGTGAACTCAAACTAAAATTTCCAAATTAGAAAATTCATGGATAAGAGAAGGATGAACAGGAATAAGGAGAGAGAAACAAAGGCACAGACTTGTTTCATCAAGAATAGCAGGAAAGTGTGTTACTGAGGTCCTTTCCAAATCTTCCAAAGAGCTATTAAGAAGTTCTCATGTAAATAAGAACTATTTTGATGATTTTTTTAAGGAATGATGAAACTCACAACAAATGACAAATGCAATTAGTTTCTAGTTGACAAGCAACATGACACAATATCAGGGGTTATATACCTAGTGGTAACACAGACAGTAATAGATGCCTAATTCCACCAACCACCACTGGAGAGGTCTTATGCAATTCACCTCATCAATCTCTGCCTTAATTTCCTTGCCTGTCCTCCTTCCTGGGGCAAGTGTAGCACTTACATCACCGGTGTGATGGATGGGTTAAATGAGATAATGCATATAAAGCAACTAAAACATAGTTAAGTAGAGAGTGAAGGCTCAAAACATGTTAACTAGTATCATTATGCTTTTGATTATAATTGGAATCTTATTAAGTGTGCAGAACAGGAATTATGGCATCCCTTTGAATAAAACAGTGACTAAGGCTTCAAGGCATTGACAATGAGAGGACTTGAGGAATTGCTGAGCATATGTGCAAACACCTACAACACATATGTGTATCATATATCTATAAATAATAAGAATTTATATGCCCTCCATTCTATTTCACAAGATAAAAAACTACTGTTTCCAAACGCATTCTTCCAATTTACCTGCTATAGAGACAATCTAGGGATACTGCCATGTTTTGTTTGTTTTTTCTTCAGTCCCTACGACTCGAAAAGCACTATGAAATGTTGAAAAAATTCAAATTAACCCTTCCTATTAAATACTGTTCTTGACTAAACCTCGTGCTCAAGATTACAAATGTGTTCACTCATAGTAGCCATGACTTTAGTTAAAGTGTATAGTTAAGAAAATTAATTTACTTCCTAATACTATCTTTTTCTAAATAACACTATTTAATGCTAGGTGAGAATTGAATGTAAATTATTTTCAAGGGAAGCATATGGCAAAAAGATTAAAACATGTTGAAAAGGGTGGATTTACATTGACATCTAAATATTAACTATAAAAATAAAAATCAACCATTTGATACCTTATTCATATTTTATTTACCTTAGGACTAGAGCTGTTACATTCTCCAAATAAGAAGAAATGATTTGAGTGTCCATATTTCTAACCTTGGGTGGTGTGGAAGAATATTCTTGTTTTTCTCTTGAAAGATTACCTTAATTTCAAGAAAGAGTCTAAGTGTACTTCTAAAATAGGGAAAGATCACAGCTGTTCTTATCAATAATCATAGGAACTTATAGTACAAAATATAGATATGATGAAAAAATTAACTCAACCTACATAACTGATGATTTTAATTAGGCATAACTGATCAGTTAGTAACATGTTCTGTCATAAATGAATTTACAATGCTTTGTCTTCAGTAGGTACTTTAACTGTTAAAAAATCATTTGTTTTAAATGTTTAATTAAATTCTAATTTTCTAAGGAAATATAATTCATCAATAAAAAATATATATAGCACTCAAGAAGATTTAATTTAAATTTTGTTTATAAGTTTAAGATACCATAAAACATATTCCAGCTAAATTTATGTCTTTCTATGTAATGATACCCCTGGACATAAAATAAACTATCAATCGTATATATATACTGGTGTGACAATCTATAACTTCAGAACAAGGAGACAATTTCAGAACCACAGAGACCTCTTGATGTTCCATGAATCATATCGCATAGGTTTGTCTTTAAAGTGACCATTATGGCTGTTAACATAGAACATATGAATTAAAGTATTTAGTATTTAATTTAGACTTAGACAACAATCTACAACTACACTAAATACTAATACAACTAAATAAACTCTTAACTATAGCTTAAGCACAAATTTGCAATCAGAAATTCATTTTTCACAACCCCAAACCACTTTATTTTCTGTCTGCCATTACCTGATGTGGATGGAGTTACTTGCTAATTGGGTAATTTAAACTTTTATTCTTGTGAGATCTGAGCCCTTGTGTTTTGTGTTTTCCTTCTTTTTATTTGTTTGTTAGTTGCCACACTTTTGTCTTATAAAAGGTCTACTGGAAAAGGGAATTTTAAAAAAGATAGCCCATTGAAATCTTAGGGTTTCAAACATGGTCATTCTTAAACCCTTTATGAGCAGCAACTCAATTTTCTCCTTTGTAGTTAAAATCAATCATCAAGATTCTGTTTCAATAGTACAAGGAAACCAAAGGAGCCAGGGTGTAGCTATAGCTTCCAATTCCTCAGCAACATTTTTGCATTTGCCATTGGAAACATCTCTTCTTTTAGTATTAGGACTTTTGATCCCATGAACCCAAGGTTAACTAGGATCAAAAAGTAAAATTTCCTATATTATTTGGTTAGTAGTGGAAGGGCCCACTCCCACTTTCATGTTTTCTACACCAATCCACTCTGGTTATTGGGGAGATGGAATCAAATACTGACCTTTTATTAACATATATGATAAATTGCACTAATACTCCAATCTCATAGAGTGTTGTCTTCCCACTGTCAGTATAACATCTCCTTAGATAACAATTGAAGCATTCTATTAGGCTGTCTGTTTCTATGTGATGTTATAAAATCTGTAAAAGTATTGTGTTCATTGTTCTCTCTTTTCTATAGTATGTTTCTCCTCTTTAGAGATCATGATGGGTGTGATGTCATGTTTAAGAGTATGTATTCTACAAATAAATTTTGGTTTTGATAAAAATGACATGTAAAGGGAAAGAAAATATGTGTCCAACGTTTGTGTTTAACTCTATGGGAAAAAAGTTTTGCTTTAGCATAATGGGTAAGATCAGTCCAACTAACTGACAAATGACTGGCTCTACCTCAAGGAAATTGTGACATATTGAGGATATATGATTAGTCTCTGATACTGGCAATTTGGGCACTCAGCAGTGTGGCCACCAGAACAGATTTGATGAACATAGGTTCATGGTCTTTGACTATAAATGACCTCCAACCCTACTGTCATCATCACTTGTATGGGGTACAATTAAGCAAATACTAGTTTGGATGAGGGAATACTTGATTGAAATTGACAGATGGATCTTGTTGCCTGCATGATTTTTAAATCCTCCTTTTGTGGATTCCTTTTTGTGGGCATTTACAAGGGAGTTGAATTGACTTCATAGTCTGGGTTTACGAACAGTGAACTGTTCATAATATCATAATGTCATACATACTGCTCTGCCAGTCTTGCAACTCATTTTTCAATATTTATTTTTTCAAATATCTGACCAGTGCATCAACACATTATGTACTACCCATGAATCAGAGCAAAAGTATAGACAAAAACCCAAAAATCCATGAAAATTAACCAGCATAATATTCTATAATCTGTGAAAATGATCAATTTCCCACTAGACTATGTGATAACAGAGAACCAAACTGTGACTTTGAATAAGAGGTGAATGTGACTCCCACTATTTTTGTAAGGAAAATGGAAGTTTGACATACCTAAAAAAGAAAGGAAAATTCTTCCATTCTCTCTGTCATTTGAAGTAAAAATCTCCTGGTTACCTTTGCTGTAGGAACTAAAGTGGCAATCCAGCAAACAGACTATTAAGGTACTCCCAGGTATTTGAGGAAACACATTTAGTCTCTGAATCCTAGGCAGGTGCAGGTGTGTTGATAAATTCAGTTTGATCAAGTTTTATTGTTCATCCTGCTTGATGATATACTACCACACAAAATTAATCCCATGCATTTTCCCAACTCTGTCAATATATATTGTTGAGGTCCTATAATTCTTCAGTGTAGATAACTTTTAAGTGCAGGTTGAATTTCTTTATCTATGTTAGTTGATATTTGACTCTCATTGTACAAGCAAAATGGAGTGGTGGTGCTGGCTGCTGAAAGGTTTATGTAAGCTTATCAGGCAATTTACTAATTGCAGTCATCACAAATCTATCCAGAGTAAAGCTAATTTCCTCAGGTAAGGGAAAGTTAGGGACTGCCTGCACAGGAAGGTTTTTTTTGGTTGTTAGTCTTATCCTTGACTGTCAAATACCCTTAGCACATATTTTAAGATCCTAACTCTTCCTTCCACCTATTCTCTCCAACTGCCACACGACCTCTGACAATTTTAGGACTTAGTTGGCATTAAAAATTTGCTTACAATCAAGTCTTGGCTTGAACCAAAACCAAATCTCTCCTAAAGGACTACCAGAAATTAGAAACCCCTTAAGTATTGCAGGTGGAGCATTCCAACTTCTCTTTCAAATTCTCAATAGGATATTATTAATAGATTTCAATCCAAAAGACCCCTAATCTATATAATCAATATTATTCATGGCAGTAAGTCTGCACCATAACCAAATGCTCTCTCAGAACCTTGCCCTCTACATACACTTCATGGATTGACATTACTGAAAATAATTTAAATTATCTTATTGCCACCATACACCATATGCCAAGCATTCCCAGTGTCCTGTTTACCCAACAAGAGAGTTTTCTGCATACTCCTTAAATGTATGAGCAAATTAATCCCCAAAACACCGTTGAGGAGTTGATTCCAGGGTTATTACAAATACCAATTGCTGTATCTGTCAAAGTTCCGTCAGGACACACAGGCCACTGAAATTGATTAAATACAGGAGAATTAGTAAAGGGACCAATTGCAAGGATATGAACAGGGTATGGGAAGACTATACAAACACAACAGTCCTTTGCTACAGAATTTTACTATATCTAGGTCTGAAGGGAAAATAGGTAAAGAGGAGTGACCAGAACTATAGGGATTTTGTAGTGAAGGCAGAAGGAACAAAGCTGAGGCTTTGGTCAAGAGGTGAAGGTGGCTTTCAAAATCATATTTTTCCTGGGATTAAGTTCTCTGACCCTAGACTTTTCTTTCATTTCCATTCCTCCCTACTTTGTCTAAATGTAGTACTGTACATATAAGTTCATATTCATGAAGCAGAAAGCAGAATGGAAAAATATAGGGATAGATCTATAGGGGAAAATGGAAAATAGCACTTTAATGATATATGAATGTCTATGTATTTATTAACAATCAAATGTATATATAAAGATACATGTGTGCAGTATATGTGTGAATATATTATATTTTCATTTGATGTCATCAAAACTCAACATTTAATGTGAGAAACCATTATAAATAAATGCATCTATGAATTGGGTATCACAGTATCCAAACAAAACCTTTCAAACTTATTAAATAATGTTTCAGTTTGCTAATGCTGTTGGAATGCAATATACCATAAATGGATTGGCTTTCATAAAGGGGATATAATAAGTTAGATGTTTACAGTTCTAAGGCCATGAAAATATCTGAAGTAAGGCATCCAGAGAAAGATACTTTGACTCTGAAAGAAGGCTGATGGCATCTGGGCCTTCTCTATCAACTGGGAAGTAATTTGGCTAACATCTGCTGGTCCTTCTGTCTGGGGTATCATTGCTCTCATCTTCTGATTCCAGTAGTTCTCCAAGTATCTGTGGTTCCTCACTTAGTTTCTCTGGGGCAGACTATGGGTTTCACCTTCTCAGCTTAGCATCTCCAAATATCTGTGTCTTGGTTTCATCTGTCAGCTATGCAAGAATCTCCAAATGTCTGTGTCTGAATTTTCTCCCAAATGTTTCCTTATGACCGCTCTTTTCAGGAGTCCTGTAAACAAATGGAGACCCACCTTGAATGAGTGGATCACATGTCCATAGGAACAATCTAATCCAAATGTCTGACCCTACAATAGGCCTGCCCCCAGAAGATTTGATTAGGATTAAGAGAAGATGGCTTTTCTCTGGTGCATAACAGTTTCAAACCAGCATAAATAAGATTTTTTCCAACTTTCTCAAAGAATACTTTGGTTTAATTATCTTGTTAGACCTTGCCCCAAGCTGGAAAACCATGAAGAATTCTTTGAATCTAGTACATTTGGAATCCAAACTGTTTGAAAACATTCTGCTGCTGTGATTCTAACAGTAGTTGATATTGTGACAGATTGGAGACTCCATGGACAGACCTGATCAACTGAATTTTAACTGTAAGGAATAAGGCCCCAGCATTGAACTTTCAGTGTTCTATTAGGTGATGCTTGATATTTCTGAATTAGATGCAACTGATTTATAAATGTTACCCATGCTTCAAACCCTTTGCGAAGTAATTTTAAAACATCATCACCTTTAATATTTACAAAATCTCCATATAGGTATTAAAATTATTATTCTACTTTTACACACAGGCAACTGAGGCTTAAAGAGATTAGATAACTATTATAAGGTCTCACAGCTGTTAAGCAGGGAAACAAACCTTGAAACCATGTCATCTCCTTGACCTGTGCTGTCTCTACTACTACACTGCCATCTCAGGTTTGACTCTCCTCAAAGTATGCAGACTTATGATTTCTAACTCATGGTTCTTAATAACTTTTGTACATTGTTCTAGTTTGCTAGCTGCCAGAATGCAATATACCAAAAATGGAATGGCTTTTATAAAGGGGAATTTAATGAGTTGCTAGTTTACAGTTCTAAGGCCGAGAAAATGTCCCAATTAAAACAAGTCCATAGAAGTGACCAATCAAAGGCATCCAGGGAAAGATACCTTGGTTCAAGAAGGCCGATGAAGTTCAGGGTTTCTCTCTCAAGTGAGAAGGCACATGGCAAACACAGTCAGGACTT
>PVIY010038383.1:0-23943 GCA_004026745.1 Myrmecophaga tridactyla | reverse complement strand
TTTTCCCTTCTTTTCCCTATATTTTCTTTTGCTTGTTGAATTTTAGATGGTCCATTCTCCAGTTGACTAATACTATCTTCTGCCTCTTGAAATCTAATATTTTAAGTTTCCATTGTTTTTTTTCATCTTTTCTACTGTGCTTTTCATTCCTATAAGTTCTGTGATTTGTTTTTTCAGACTTTTGATTTCTTCTTTTTGTTCATGCCTTGCCTTCTTTATATCCTTCCTCAATTCATTGATTTGATTTTTGATGAGGTTTTCCATGTCTATCTGTTTGAACATTCTGAATTAATTGTTTCAACTCCTGTATCTCATTTGAATTGCTGGTTTGTTCCTTTGACTGGGCCAAATCTTCAATTTTCCTAGTATGATTTGTTATTTTTTGCTGGCATCTATGCATTTAATACCTTAATTAGTTTATTCTGGAGATTGTTTTCACTGTTTTTACGTAGGATTTTCTTGCTGGATGACTTTGTTGTCTACCTGTTCTTTGATCTTCTGTTCATCTTATTCTAGACCTCTAGTTTAAGTTTTGTTTAACTGATCAGAATTTTTCAGTCCTTGTTTTCTTGTTTCTTGCCCCTGCCTGTATGGTGTCTTTTTCCCATCCCTTAGGAGGGTCTACTTAGGTATTATGGATCTCGGCCAAATTTTCCCATACCAAACTGGCCTCCTCCAGGAGAAAAGAGTCACCTGTGTCAGTTTTCCCTGAGGGTGAGACCCAGAAAGTTGAGAGGCTTTCCTACAAAGTCTCTTGGTTCTATGTTTTTCCTATACTGCCCAGTATGTGGTGCTTTTCTGCATGTGGGTCCCACCAGCATAAGGTGATGTTTTACCTTTAACTTCAGCAGACTCTCCCTGCTGGGGATGTGGTTGAGACAGAGGGGAGGTTGTAGGTTGGCTTTAATCACTTCAATTTTCCAGACCCTGAGGTCTGATTTCCTTGAGGGAGGAATTCTACCTGAGCTCAGCCTCACCCCTCTCCTGGGGAAGGCAAAGCCTCCAGAACACACTCAATCAAGTCTAATTCTGCTATTCCTGGGGCAGTTGGGGCGTGAAAATCCCTGCAGCTGTATCCAAAGAGTAGTCAAGCCATAGAAACACAGCCACAAAAAAAGAGAAAGAAAAATCTTTTTCAGAGCAGGACCCCATTCCTCAGGTTTGCCAATCAAGAGCTTAAGTTGGTATGTTGCTTTATGTATCCCCAGGTCCTATGTGCCCCTCATTTCCTTCAGGGCCCAGACCCTTTCAAGTATTATGTGCTATCTGATCCAAAATACCTCTGATTTTTTTTTCTTTATTCTTTTCCCATCAGCCCTGCCCCCTCTGTGCTGGGGAAAAACCCAGCAACCTTAGCTTTTACTAGAGGTTCGGCTGCACTGGGGGCCTATTTTTAGTAGTCAGAATTTGTTAATTAATTCCACAATTGGAGGTGTGGTTGCTCTCAGCCCCTGCTGCTAGTAAAGTCTCTTTCCTATCCCCTCTGGGAAGCAGCCTGTGGGGGAGGGGTGCCAGCCACCGCAGCTTGGGGAATTCATGGTTCTGGGTGGGCTCACAGTCAGTCAAGCTTGTCCAGACTGGACAGGGCTATGCTGTGTGTGTCTGGTCACTCACATGGCCCCAGCAGTTCTGTACTGTTCCTGGATCCTACTGCTCTGGAGGATGAATTAAATCCCACACCTCACTAAGCCACCATATTGGCCCCACCTTGTTCAATTCATTTTTGTGCTCCAGGATCTTAGTTGCAGATTTTTCAGTAGTTTCAATATATAGGTTCATATCATCTGCAAATACTGAATTTATCACTTTTTCCTTTCCATTTTAAAATTCTATTTCTTATCTAATTGCTCTGGAAAGAACTCCCAGTAGAATGTTGAATAACAGTTTTGTTATTGGATATCTTTTCTCATATTTCTGATTTTAAAGGGTATGATTTCACCCTTGCACCATTAAGGAGAGTGATAACTGTGGTCTTTTCAATAATATATTTTATCATATTAAGAAAGTTTCCTTCTATTCCTAGAATTCTACATGTTTTTATCAAAAAAGTGATGTACATTTTCAACTACTTTTCTATATCAATTGATGATAGTGGTTGTTTTTCTTCACTCTGTTAACATGGCATATTACAATAATTGATATTCTTATGCTGAACAAACATTTCATTCCAGGAATAAATCCCTCTTGATCATGCTGTGTAATTCTAATACGCTGTTAGATATTGTTTTTTAGGATTTTATTCAGGATTTTTGCAACTACATTCATAGAGATATTGGCCTGAAGCTTTCTTTTCTTGTGGTATATTTATCTGACTTAGGTATGATAGTAATGCTAGCCTTGAAAATGAGTTATGGAGTGTTCCCTCCTCTTCAATGTTTTGGGAAGAGTTTGAAAAAAATTGGCACTATGCCTTTATGGAATGCTTGTAGAATTCCACTGTAAAAAAATCTGTTTCTTAACTTTTCTTTCTTGGGAGGTTTTTGATTATTGATTCAATTTCTTTACTAATAACTGATTTACTGGTTTGTCGGATGGTAGTTTATGTGTTTCTAAGAATTTGTCCATTTCATGCAGGTTATCTAATTTATTGGCATCATGTTATCCATAGTGGTGATAGTGGCATCCTTATTTTACTTTATGATTTTCATTAATTGTATATATTTTCTTTTTTCTTCTTTGTCAGTCTAGCTGAAAGTTCATCAGTTTTGTTAGATCGTTTTGAATAACAAACTTTGGGTTTTGCTGAAAACTCTGTATTTTTTAATTTCATTTTTCTCCACTCTAATCTCTGTTATTTTCTACCTATTGCCTGCTTTGGATTTTGATGTACTTCTTTCTCTAGTTCTTACAGTTTTGATGTTAGGTCTGTACTTTGGAGTCTTTAATCTTTTTACTTATATACATTTAGGGCTATAAGTTTCCTTCTTAGCACTATGTTTGCCATAACCCATGTTTTGGTAGGTTGAGTTCTCATTTGTATTTGCCTTGACATATCTCCTCATTTCCCTTCTAATTTCATCTTTAACCCATTGATTAAGATTGCATCATTGAATTATTGCATATTTCTAGCATTTTCCCAGTTTACCTCTGTTATTCATCTCTAGTTTAATTCCACTCTAGTTGGATAGTATACATTTATGATTCATTTTTCTTTTCAGATTTGTATTGTCACCCAAGATATTGTTGATACTACAGAATGATCCATGTGCGTGGAGAAGAATGTGAATTCTTCTTTACTTTGGCATAGTGTTCTATATATACCTGCTAGGTCTAGCTGGTTTACTGTATCCTTCAATTCCTGTATTTTCTTATTGGTCTTCTATTTAGATATTTTGCTCATTATTGGATTTGTCTAGTACTCTTTTTTTGTTAGTTTAGTATGCAGGTTGCACACTGTACATTTTAGTATTTTAAAATGTTAACTCAGATTTAATCTGTGGAATGACTGTCTCCTGGTTTTGTAACCAGCTGGTGATGAGAAAGATCTTTTTGAGGTTCAGCTCAAAGCCTACCAAGGTGAATGCTCTGTGCAACATTATCCCTATTTTATTTTATCTCTGTCATGTCCTGGACATTTGCTATTAGCTGTTTTGGAGTTTCCCTGTTTACAGAAGTTTTGTTGTTTCTCTGTTTCTCAGAGGACAAAACCTCCCTCTCCTGGACAATTGAAGCCAGCAGTGCTTTCTTCCAGTCCCTCTGTCTCCAAATCTTTTAACAGTTCTTTAATTGTCTCTCACTGCTTTTAGCTGGAGGGCAAATTCTGGGAGGTGCTTCACTACTGGGAGGATTTTCCCAATTCAAGAAACAGGATTCTCCCAAAACAAGGCCAGAGTCCCAAGGAAGGACCTCACATAAGCTCAAAAGTGCCCTGTGGAGAGGGTCTGGAAGGCATCCAAAAATGTCTCTTATGGTTCCCCAAAGCTCAGTTTTCTTTGTCTGCCCAGAAAATGCAGCCTTTCCTCTCACTTTATCCCACTGAAGTAAATGAAAAATGTACTGAGGTAAGTAAGCCTAAAGTTTTATTTTATTTTCCTGGTTGCTATAATGAGTACACAGTAGGCCTGGCTTAACAACAGGAATTTATTCTCCCGTTGTTTCTGAGGCTAGAAGGCTTCCCCATTCTCACAGTTGGTAGAATTTTGGCTGACCATCAATCCCTGGGTCCCTTGGCTTTCCCATCACTTGTCAATGACTTATTCCTTCTCTACCTGACCCTGTTCTCATAGAGCATACCTCCCACAAGTGGTTTTCCCTACATAAAGGCTCCATCTGTTGGGCCACAACTTAACCTGAAATAACATCTTCAAAGGGTCTATTATTTACACACCCAGGGGAATGGATAAACATTAATAATTGTCATGTTTTCTTTTTTTTAATTTTTTATTGGGGTACATAATTTAAATTGCCACACTCTGCACACCAGACCCCCAGAGTACATGTTTTCCGACATGCAAAATATTCATTTATTACATCTGAAAGACTTAAATCATTTAACTAACAACCCTGAGTACAAAGTCTTATCAAAATCAGTTAGTGATTTTTCTCTCCTGGGCCAAATTTCCCTAATATGATATACCAATGAGACCTAGAAAATAATTTATTTACTTCCAACATACATAGGAGGCATAGGATAAATATTCCTATGTCATAAGGGTGAAATTGGAAGAAAACCAGCTGTTCTAAAAGTTAGCAGAACAATCTCCATTGGATTGCAAAGTCTGGGACTCATCTGTGAATCAATGTATTGTCCTTTGAGACTCCTGGGACAGCAGCACCATGTTTTCCAGAAACTTTTGTAAGGACCATATTTTTACAGAACATCAGAGAATAGATACCACCTTCCCATAGTGACTTAATGGCTGCCACACTCAAACTAATTGGAGGAGCCTATGCTCGTTATATTGGAGTAATGAGGTGCTGGTATTCTTGTGAATTTTGGGCTTCAAGCCACTCCTTCCATGTGCCAGGGAACATGGTCTGTCCCTTTGAAGTATATGGCTAGACATGCTTTTCTACACAAATTGGTTTGTAAGCTATCTTTACCCTAGGAAATCTCTTATGGTTCAGGCTTTTTTTCCATCTTTCTATTTTAAGTCCTTCTGTATTTAATTTGTCCCTTCATTTTCCTTTCATTTATTTCAGGATTGCATGCAGTTCAATGTTTTCCAAGCAGATCAAAACATCAGATAAAAGAACTTGTGCTAGTTCCTGCATCAGCTGAAATGCTTGGCTGAATCCATGTTCAGCCACACCACTTTAGCATAGGGTTGCTCTGTTCTGTTAAATGTTCACATAATACTTTTTTCACCCATGAGTTACTTCCTGAAAGCTCAAGGATGTCACTGATAAATCCCCTTTTGGCCTTAGTCTCAGACCACACTATGTGGATAGTCTGAGTATTTTCAAAATCAGTAATTTCCTTGTTATTGCTTTATAGTTTGTCAGCTTGCCTCTTTCCATTAACAATTTATATGTTATCTGCAAGAAGAAACAAAGCTTCACCCTCCATAATTAGCTTCGAAATCTCTCAAGCTAAATATCCAAGTTCATTGTTTACAGATTATACTTTCAATCTTACATTAAGGTACAATCTCAGAAAGTTATCAACTAGTTTATAAGAAGGATCACTTCCCCCCCAGTTTCCAATAACCCATTTATTACTTCCTTCTAAGGTCTCATTGGATGTATCTTACTGCCCATTTTTCCAATGACAGTTTCTGCAAAGCAACCTAGATTTTCTTTATCAATCCTTCATTATTTATAGATTCCTTAATTCCAAAATCATTTCTATATTTTTAGGCATTTTTAATAACATCACCCCAATTTCCAACAATGAAAAATGTCTCATATTCCAGTCTCATATTACAAATACCACATAATGCATTGGCTTAACAACAGGAAATTATTGACTCATAGTTTCACATGTGTGAAGACATGCTTCCTCCCGGGGTCAATAGCATTCTAGTTGGATGGCAATCCATAGTTTGTTCACATCCCTGGCACATGACAATGTTCTCTCCTTTCTTTTCCCAGTTTGGTTGATGTCCAGGTTTTGTCTCCACCATTTGTGTTACTCTTCAGAAAGCTTCCATTAATAGCATTAAATCTCAAACACATTCACTTGGATCACACCCTAACTTAAAATAGAATCCTTCAGAATATGCACCCCCCCATGGTACATTATTTCACCACCACAAGTGTGAAATTGCATGTTTGTCTAACTGGAACTAAGATGTGTTTACAGTTTGCTATAGCTGATAGTACAGTCTAGCATTGCCTCTGTTTTCCTTGGTCTTGTCTCCCTCTTTTCTTTGCATTTTCTTAAAGAATTATTTTAAAAGATCATACCCTTACAGTTTTTTAATGTAGTAATAAAATATTATAGCAGTAGCTGTATTGATATCCTTGGGAAATCATGGAGAAGAAGCATTCTATAATCCTATGAGTGGGTCTTGGCCTTTTAGTTAACCTATGTCCTGGGGCTGTGACCCACACAACATTTCTCAGTTTTATAATCCCACTCCCCACACAGATGGAATTTTAGTGTGGTTTGTTCTTCAGTTCTGGACACTTGAACCCATATTAAGTTGTTAGCAGTGCCATGCATTCATTGAAGTCTGAAGGGTTCTGGCAGTGACAATTCAATGCCTGTCTCTGGTTGTACCAGTTTGAAGCTATTATGTGCCCCAGAAAGCCATGATTTTTTAATCCTCATTCAATATCACTGTGTTGTACCTTTTTGATTGTTTCCATAGTGGTGTGTCTCTACCCATTCAAGTTAGAATTTATCACTGGAGCCTTTTAAGAGGGAACAATTTTGGAAAAAAATTTGAAGCAACCAAAATCAAGAGAGTCCACACAGCCAGATACATTTGGAGATGAAGAAGGAAAATGCCTCTGGGGGAGCTTCATGGAGCGAGAAGCTGGGAAGGAAAGCTAGCAGATGTTACCATGAGCCGTTGGAGCTGAGAGAGAAACCCTGAACTTCATCAGCCTTACTTAAGTGAAGGTAACCTCATGTTAATGCCTTAATTTGGACATTTTAACAGCCATGGTACTGTAAAATTGCAACTTAGTAAATTCCCCTTTTTAAAAGCCATTCTGTTTCTGTTATATTGCATTCCAGTAGCTTTTGAAAACCAGAACACTGCTAATTGGCTTCACCTCTATCTTTCTCTGCCTTTAACCAAATTTACTCTCTTAATAAGGCTGAGAATCTTATTTCCCACCATTTACATTTTGGTTTCATAATTACTGATGATACTTTCAAAAATTATAGTTCTAAATAGAATAACATTCATGATACTGGGGGTTAGGAATTGAAGTTGTCTTACTGGGGGATAAAACTCTAAGTACAAGCAGTATCAAACTTAGAATCATGGATATATTAGTACTCAACAGTTTAACTTCATTATTTACTTCTGTAGAAATAGTGAAGCTATTATTATAAAAGCCTATGAAAGGTAAATCACGTGTGCATAGATTCCTGGCTAATATAGATGTGGACAAAAGGCAACAATTGAGGAGGGTAGGGAAAGTTTAGAAGTCTCTTCTGATTGAAAAGCGCGACCTCTTTTCCTTCTGATAATTCCTTGGGTAGATATAGGCATCTTTTGACAAGATTTAGGAATTTTCCTATTAGAAATTTATATTTATATGTGACAATTGCCAATTTTAAATACTGGTCCAATGGGTTTGCAAACAGTTTGAGAGCTAAGAAAAGTCATTGGCAGTTTGAACACTTCCCTTGGAAGATAAAAATGTGTTACCTTATGATTTGCTGAATCATTTAAAATAAAATAAAAAAATAGGGAAGGAAACATATCCTTCTGACTTATAGAATTGCTCATCTCTACATCAGTATATGTTTCTAGGTAGAAGTAGTAAATGGTTGGCTGGTCCTAGAAAACATGTTTGTGCATTTCCCCATAGGATAGGACTCTATCACTGATGAGCTTGTCCAAACCAACATAATGGAAAGGGAGGAGGAGCCATTACTAAATAAATTAAATTATAGTTAACAGAGATACAACAAAGTGTCCTGTATTCAAATGTGCCCAATTAGTCCTTTAATTAGAGGACCCATATATCCGGTAAGGAGGGTTAAAAATTTGTTTACAAAATGAGGAAAGGTGAATTGTGGCTATTTAATCCACATGCATTTATGTAATTTGTGGCTATTGCCACTTGATTATATTACAGTTTTTAAATTTTAGCTATCTGCTTAATGTGAGCATAGTGAAATAATAAAATTAGCTAAAGAATCTATATGCAAAAATTGGTTTTTGAAGGTACATGATTTAACACATTTCAATTCATTTTAGCCCACTATTATTGAGAAGCTTTTCTATTGGAGCTATGCATTGAAGGATAACTGTTTCAGAAAATTCCCATAGGGCCACTTATCACATTATTAGTAAGCAATGAGTCATGTTGGTTAAGTCATAGGAGCAAAGGCAAGCAATACAAAATATAAAAACAGTATAAAATTTAAACATTAAAACAGTGGGTATTGCTGAGCTACTTTTCTGTAAATGTTTCTCTTTTTGTTACTCTTATGAGCTAAATCAATCCAACCAAATAATCTTTGGTTAATTAGAGACAATTCATGGATTATTAAATACATGCTACTAAAAGTAAATAGCTGATTTAGATATAGAAATTGCAGAATTTAAAAACAACTGAACATATAATTGTAAGTTAAATTTAAGAGAAAAAGATCAAGCACCACCTAGAAAAATAGATTTATAAAACAAGTGGAGGGATGAGACACATTTATAACCAAGATTGAAAAATAAAAGTAACATATATTCAGATATATAATAGATTATGCATTAAATAACGTGTTTGTTTGTGTGTACATATTGCAAAGGACCTGAAAACTGAATTAGAGAATATTTAATTAGGTATTTTATAAGGTAATTTGCTGAAATTGATTGGGTAAACATTATTAAATAGTATAAGAACAAGGATATTACTACAAATTATTTACAAACATAATTTCCCCAAAATCAAGTGGTGAGAATAGAAGAAAACTGTGTGTGTGGGCCACACTAGAATTATATTAATAATATTAAATGTCACCTTAAGAATTTCAAAACGTAAGTTATGAGCCATTTATCATTAATATTTATTCTAAATGAAGTTATGGTTATATTACTGTTCTTTAGGTAGAATAAATGTAAAATTCAACAAGGAGTCAGTATTTCCTAGCTAGTACATTTTTCATATTGTCTAATATCAAAATAATCTGTGCTCCTAACTGTTTGCTAGCACCTGTAAATTTTGAGTGTCATCTGACATAAAGCATTCTGCTTAGTTTTGTGATTCTCAAAAGTTTCAGCATGAAGGAGTGATCTGGTCCAGTATAATTTTGCTAAGAGTAAGAAGCAATTTGAAGCAATTTATCCATGAGTCATCTCCAGAGAAGTCAGATTACTTGTGTATGTTGGCTTTACCCACTTTAGTAACTCCATTCTGTATATGAGTTCGGTCCTTTCTCGGGACTTGTTCTCCATTGTATCAATATTTTATGGAGGTTTACCTTCTGTGTTAGTTAGATTCAGTTGTCAACTTGGCCAGGTGAGCATACCTAGTCTTGTTGCTGTGGACATAAGCCAATCGTATGTGAACCTCATTTGTTGCTGATTACATCTGCAGTTGGCTAGGAAGCGTGTCTGCTGCAATGAGTGACTTTGACTTAATTGGCTGGTGCTTAAATGAGAGAATGCAACGTAGCACAGCCTAAGCTGCTCGGCATTCCTCATCTCAGCACTTGCAGCTCAGCCCAGGCCTTTGGAGATGGAGAAAGAATTCATGCTGGGAAAAGTTATTGGAACCCAAGGGCCTGGAGAGAAGACCAGCAGAGACCATCCTGTGCCTTCCACGTAAGAAAGAGCATCAGTGGAAAGTTAGCTGCCTTTCCTCTGAAGAACTAACAAAATAAATCCCCTTTTATTAAAAGCCAATCTGTCTCTGGTGTGTTGCATTCCAGCAGCTAGCAAACCAGAACCTTCCCAGAACTTTCTTGAGGGATCCACCCACTTTTTGTTTTGAAAAGTGTAGATGAGGGTAATTTAGTGGTTAGAATGCCCGCCTTTCATGTGGGAGACCCGGGTTCGATTCCCGGACCATGCATCCAAAAAAAAAAATAAAAGTGTAGATGAGGTGATGGATCATGAAAGTGAGGATTCAGTAGAATACAGACACTACTTCATCCTGCTCAGTTGTATGATAGGTTTTAGGAAGAAAATACTTGATGATGGCTGTTACATAGAAGAGAGACAAAAAAATCATGTAGGAAGAGCAGATTTCCAAATACCTTCTCATACCTACCTTTGATCCTAATCTCAAAAACTGTAGAGTGTCTGTCCATATGAGGCCATAAAGGCAGATATTGCAATGTGGAGAACACAACATTCACAAAACACCGAACTTCACAAAGTGATGTATCAACACAAAAAAGTTTCATGAAAGCTGATATCTCACAAAAGAATTAATGGATTTCCCAGGAAGAAAATAAAGGAAGATTCAGAGTATATGACATGGATCTAGGCATTGAGCAAAGCACCCAGACAGTTGCCAGCCACCATGAAGACACAGGCTATATGGCAAATGAGAGCTTAGTAATGTAGAGGGTGGTATATAGCCAAATGGCATTAATAAATCATGAGTAATGAGAAGGCACTCTGCTCTTGAAGCCTCCTGATGAAGATGAGTGAATCTCACAGTTAATAAAGGAAATGGTATTCTCCTCAGACAGGAAATCAATGGCTATCTTGGGAATAATAGTGGAGCTATACAAGAGGTCCATGAAGGAAAGTTGACTGAGAAGGTTGTTTATAGGTATATAGAGTCAAGAATCCCACCAATGAGAATAACCATATTAATATAATCAAGTGTTACAAGAAATATGAAGAAGATAAAAGAAAAGAAGAGATGGGGGTTGAATAAGGTGATATATCCCCAGAAGGAAAAAGTTTGTTTTAGTGGTCTGATTGGTCCCTCTCCACATTCTCTCCTTCCTAGTTCATATGTATTCTAAAGGGGGGTAAATGGAAAGACTCTCAATAGCCTCATATGATATTTTGTGGAAATAAAATGAATAAGTAGATTAGTTTATTTTGCTAATGTGCAAGCATATTATTGTTCAAGATGTTCCTCAAAAATTTGGTCATTAAAACAATTTTGAACAACATCAAATAATAAATTTTACTCAACACTGAAGAAGACTAGCTTCTTTCATGGAAAGTTTAGTCAGGCTAGTCATTGGTTGCCTCAGGCTATAGCGACTTGCCTATTATGATTGGAAGAATGTTTATGATGATCCTCTAGCTAGGAAATTCTATGTAATTAAATATAAATTGACACTGAGCCCTAAATTATAAAACTTGGTTTATAAGAATACTGCATTATTTGAATTATGTTTACTTCAAAGCAGTAAGCCTGTATATCACATACTAGCTCTCAAACGAATATGGATAGAAATACAAAACAATGGATCAGTTATTCATTGCAATATGTGTTCGTGTGTCCTGGATAGTATTTACTGAGGATTCATTTGAAATTTGTTCTTTTACTATGTCTAAACTAGCAGCGTTTGGGAAAATGTATGGCTTTGGTCTCAAAATAAAGGAGAGAGAGAGTAAAAATGGTTCAATTGGAAAATCAGAACAAGACACATAAAACAGTCATATTCTTGACAGGAAATTAATTTCTAGTTGGCAAGTGCCAACTAGAAAAATGCAGATCTAAACTAGATAAGTTTTAAGGAATATAAAATAGTTGTGATAAAGCTCTCTGGCTATATCTGGTATCATCTTTGAGTTTGATGTTCTTCCTTCTATGAAATGTTCTTACAGAACCATTAAGAGGTTTTTGAGAATCAAGAACGTTCTAGAATTTGAATTACTTCTGATTTCCTATTATTCCTATTTTACCAACAAAATTGATGCACGATTTTCTAGAGGGGCAACTTCTAAAGAAATGAACATTTCTTCTTGACAATGCCAGCAAATTAAGAATCTTACATAAGGAGATAGAAATATTCATACATTGTGTTTTCTTATTAGTCTAAGATGTTTTCTTACAGTGTTCAAGAGATTTTCACATATGACATTCCATACATTTTTCTATAATTTTTAAAAGATATTTTTCTTATATGTTTACTGATATGCAAATAATATTTAATACCATCGAAAGCAAGCTATTAACGTGAAGTGACAATTTAGTTATTTGAAGTAGTTAGGAAGAACTTAGAATATGAGGGAAAGGATCCAATGCCAATCCATCTTTATTTCAACTGTTTAACTTGTACAATTTTAATTCCTAAGCATAATAAATCTGTCAAATACCTATTCATATATGGTTAAATATTCCTATGGATGAAGGATCTATTTTTTCATAATTTGTTTTTCCTATGCAATTTCATCAAATTTTTATGCAACAATTTTTAATTTAACAAAGTTAAAATTTTTGAATTTAACTCTTTAAAATTTATTTCTAATAAGAATCCTTAATGGCAAATAAATAAATTAACATTAAATCTCAATGAACATCCATTTTAAGAGGTATTAAATGACTATTTATTAAAAATATATTGTTTGGAATTCACATATTTTTTAAGATAATATTTCTTCTCTTGTTCTTTAGAATCTCTGAAGGATGTATGGCACCAGACACAGTAAATCAATAAAACTGATTGTTCTGCTTTGCTAGCTGCTGGAATGCAATATACCAGAAACATAATGACTTTGAAAAAGGAGAATTTAATAAATTACTAGTTTACAGTTCTAAGGCTCAGAAAATGTCCCAAAGGAAACAAGTCTATAGAAATGTCCAATTAAAGGTATCCAGGGAAAGATACCTTTGTTCAAGAAGGCCAATGAAGTTCATGCTTTCTTTCTCAAGTGGAAGGGCACATGGCAAACACAGAGTTTCTCTCTCAGCTGGAAGGGCACACAGTGAACACAGCATGATCTGCTAGCTTTCTCTCCTGGCTTCTGGTTTCATGAAGCTCCCCAGGAGGCATTTTCCTTCTTCATCTCCAAAGGTCATTGGCTCATGGACTCTCTGCTTTGTGATGCTACTCTCTCTGAATCCTCCTTAAAAGCCTTCCCATGATTATATTAAGCATCACTCATTGCAGAAGACACCCCCCTTTGGCTGAATGCAAATGGGATCAGCTGTGGATGCAACTAACATGATCATGATCTAATTCTATGAAATGTCATCATTGCAACAGACAGGCCAGCACTTGCCCAACCAGAAAAACAGGTACCACAACTTGGCCAAGTTGACACATGAACCTGACCATGACATGGACACTGATGCTTAAGAGCTCCACAATTACACTAATATTTATATTGATTCAGAGATTAGATATGATTATTGTATAATATTACTTTCAGCTCTGCTGAAATAGCAGGTTTGTTAGTGTCAATGAATTAACTTCTCATGTAGTGTATAACATTATAATCTTGCCTATTATGCATTGAATTTTTTTGGCTTAAGAGTAAATCCTATTTTTTCACAAATACTATATGTATAAAATAACTTACCATTCATATTTTTTCTAAGATATTACAAGAAATCTATCTATGTAAAGGGAAGTGTTGCAGAGAAAAGTATCTAGGAGGATTCATCTTCCTTTGTTGTCAGGGCCATACGTTGCCAATGAACTCAGTAATTTAAATACGATATGAAGTTTTCCACCACAGAGGCTTGGAACAATTTACAATTTTACCTGCACAGTCCTCAGAGAATATGCCCCTTGAATACTCCTCTGTTCCACAAAATAGGCCAAGTAAAGCATTCCATTTTGGATTGCTGGAATTGAAGCAAGTCTGTGTTTTGGAAACTAAAAGCAAATAAAATGTCAATCAGTCCCATAATAATTAATTAACAAGTCCCAGCTCTTTACATCTGAAAACAGGAAAATTGCAGTGGTGAAACTCCAGTGCAAAATTTAGCAATTACTCCCTTGGATCCAAAATGGGCAGTTTTCTTCTCAGATACATGACTTATTAATGACTTCAGATATGTTAACTATTCTTTCCTTTGATTCTTCATCTACAAAATGGGAATAATAAGAGTATGAATATTATAGGGTTTGGAGAATATAAAGCATATTGAGTAATGCAAATCTTGTGAAAAAGTGGGTGTCTGAGAGAAACTACATAACAATATGAGCACGGGTTTTCAAAATATATGGATTGGTATAGTAAGGAGTGTGAATTGATCCATAATGTATAGTTTAATTTTTCCTGCTGGCATCATCAAATACACTAATAGAAATCTGAATAAGGAGAAACAATACTTTATTTAATGATCTACTTGTGTGAGTCCATCCAATTTATTGACTATTGGGTCTCTTCTGTAAAAATAAACAAGAAAGCAATACACATGTACACGTATTAGATATATATTTATGTGTATACATGAACATATAATACACACACACAATACATTATATATATATTTAGAAACTTCCCTTGTCTTTTCATTTTGAAATATATATTACCATTGCTTTTTTATATTTATGTAATTGTACATATCTCATTAGACTATGAACATTCTAATACCAAAAAGATGCCTAAATGTATATATATATGTAACATACATATATGTTAAACTTGGCTACAGAATTATATATCTGCCTTTATATGGGGCACTGGGGAAGTTAGTTTGAAGTAGAGCTGATTTTAATATCCTTGAGAGTATATGATATTAAAGTAATTTTAGCTTTCATTAAGTCCTTCTTTATGCTAGACAGTTTTTTAAGTGATTTGCATATATAGTAAATCCTCAGAACTTCCATTGACCCTCTTCAGAAGGCACTGTAAATCATACCTCCATTTCTCATCTATAGATATTGCATACTTCCATCTACAAAAAGGTAGTGGGGCCAAAATTTTATAATACGTATCCCCATACAGTGCCTCTGTTCTTGTTGACGATGTTTCAGAGCTACAAAACATTTAATACATCACCAAAGATTTGACTTTATTATTTTTGTACTCTACAACAATATTTTAAAATTTAGTGTTAAAACACAAGTACAGCAAGAATTAGCAACTGGAATGAACCTCCACAAACACCAGGTTCATTCTATCAATCATACAATTAGAAATCAGCACATATATTCTTTCCCACCTGAGCTTGTTGTGGAAGAACTACAAAAATATCTGAAAAATGAAAGAAAACATTAGCACTATAATTACTAGAGAAAATACAGAGCTTGAAACAAAGATGGAATAAATTTTTCTTTCTTCAGTTAAATATGGCATTGTTAATTTTGCAAAAGGCACCAACACATTTTTGTTTCTTTTTATTTTAAAAGACAATTTTTTGATAGCTAATGGCACAATGTCTATATACAGAAATCAAAACAACCTATATAAATTGTGCTTTTTATAAGCAGCAGAGCTGTATCTAAGATTCCTATCCAAATCTAATTGTGCTTTTTTACAGAAACAATTTGAGAGCATTTAGTATGAAGTTTTGCTCTTTATAATAGTACAATATAGATATGTTTATTGTTTATTTACAAACAAGAATTTATTTAAAAAAGACAAATAAATGGAGGGGTAATCAAAGTCCCAAATATATAGATTCAATTAAAATGGATATGCATTGAGTAGAATTGTAAATAGAACCTCTACAGATTTCTTTTTTCTGCAATTCTGAAAACTTATTAAGGTAAAACAATGGGTTTATTGTTGTATAATATTTTTAAAATACTTTATTCTAATAACATATATATGGTCTAAAATTTCCCCCTTTTAACCACATATATGAATCAGTACTTTCAGTTCAATTGTGTGACCATCCACACCATCCATTACCCAAACTTGACAATAAAACAAAATAGAAATTCTATATAAGAAAAGCAATAATTTTGCATTCCCTTTCTCCAACCCAGCCCCTGGTAATCTAGATTATTACTGTATGACAAAAAATCATCAACTGTTTTGAGTTTGATTATTATAATTTAATATAAATGAGATCATACAATATTTTTCCTTTTGTATATTAATTATTTCACTCAGCATAATGTATGCCAATGCCACATTTTGTTCATCCATTCTTCAGTTGATGAACACTTGGATTGCTCCCATCTTTTGGCAGTTGTGAATAAAGACACTATGAACATCAGTGTACAAATATCTCTCCAAGTCCCTACTTTCATTTATTTTTGCTATATACCTAGTAGTACAGTTGCTGTTACATGGCAATTCTATCCTTAGCTTCATGAAGAACTGCCAGACTGTCCTCCATACTGGCTGTACCATTTTATATTCCCAACAGAAATGAATGTGTTCCTATTTCTCCACATGCTAACCAACACCTCTAAATCTCTGTTTGCTTTTTTCAAAAAACAAATCCATTCCAGTAGGTGTGGCAAGGTATCTCATTGTGGTTTCGATGTATGTTTTCCTAGTAGCCAATGATCTTCAGCATTTTTCATTTAAGTTTAGGCAATTGTATATCCTTTTTGGAGCAACGTCTATTGAAGTCTATTGCCCTTTTTTTTCATTTGGCTCTTTGACTTTTTACTGTTGAGATGTAAGGTGTCTTTATAGTCTGTGTATTAACCTTTATACGAAATTTGTGCCCCAAATATTATCTCCTATTGAGCAGGTTGCCTTTTCACTTGTGTAACAAAGTCCTTTGATGCACAAAGATCTTAAATTTTTGTTGAGGTCTCATTTATCTAATTTTTCTTTCATTGCTTGTGCTTTGGGTGTAAAATCTAAGAAACCATTTCCTAGCACAAGATCCTGCAGATGCTGCTCTACATTTTCTTCTAGGAGTCTTATAGCCCTGCTTCTTATATTTAAAACTTCCATCCATTTTGTCTTAATTTTTTTTGTATTACAGTGCGATAAAGTGGTCCTCTTTCAATATTTTGCATGTTGTATATGCAGTTCTCCCAGCCCCACTGGGAGAGTTGAAGAGAAATATTTCCCAAATGGCAGCCTTGTTAAAAATCAACTGGTCATAAATGTGGAGGATCTATTTCTGAACTCTCAATTCAATTCATTTGGTCAATATAGCTGACTTTGTGAAATACCTTACTGTTTTGGCCACTGTAGCTTTGTAATATATTTCAGTCAGGAAGTGTGATTCCTTCAATATTTTCTTATTTTTGTTGGATTTTTTTGAGCATTTAGAGCACCTTATCCTTCCAAATGAATTTGATAATTGGCTTCTCCATTTCTGCAGAGAAGGTTGTTGAAATTTTGACTGAGGTTACATGGAATCTGTAATTGATTTTGGGTAGTATTGACATCCTATTAATATTTAGTCTATCAATTCATTATCATGGAATGTGATCCCATTTATTTAGTTCTTTAATTTCTTTTGGCATATTTTCTTGTTTTCCATGTACAAGTCCTTTACAGGCTTAGTTGAATTTAATCTTAGAAATTGTACTCTTTTAGTTGACATTTTACATGGACCTTTTTGTTGATTTCCTCTTCAGCCTGTTCATTCACAGTGAATAGCAATAGATTTTTGCCTGTTGATATTATACACCAGCACTTTGCTCAATTGACATATGAGCTCTAATAGATTTCTTGTGGATTTTTCAGGATTTTCTGTAAATAGGATGATGTCAAATGCAAATGGCAAAAGTTTTAATTCTTTCCTTTCAATCTGGATGCCATTTGTTTCTTTTTCTTGCCTAAATTTTCAGGCTAGAACCTCCCGTATGTTGAATAACTGTGGTTCATAGGCCATACCTGCATTGTTCCAAATATTAGAGGGATTTCTTCCAATCTCTCAATATTCAGTAGAATGTTAGCTGTGGGTTTTCTACTGAGGCCATTTATCATATTGAGTAAATTTTCTTCTATTTTTATTATTTTTTTAATAATAATGATGCTAGGTTTTGTCACATCTTTACTACATCAAATTATATGGTAAGGTGTTTTCTCCCCTTGTTTTGTTATGTAGTTTTTTGCATTAATGGATTTTCTTGTGTTGAAACACCCATGCAGTCCTGGAATAAATTTACTTGCTCATGTTATAGAATGATTTTAACATATGGTCGGATGCAATTTTCTATTATATTTTGAATATTTTAACAATGTTCATGAGATCTATTTGTCATAATTTTTATTTCCTGTATTATCTTTATCTGCCTTTGTAATTAGGGTGATGTGGTCATACAATGAGTTAGGTTTTGTAAATTTTTTGAAGACTTTAAGAAGTATTGGTAATAATTTTTCTGAAGAATTTTTAGTAGAATTACCTTGTGAAGCCCTCTGATTATTGACTTTACTTTGTTGGGAGGTTTCTGAGAACTAATATAATACATTTACTTCTTCTTCTTCTTTTTTTTTGCATGGGCAGGCACCAGGAATTGAACCTGGGTCTCTGGCATGGTGGGTGAAAACTATGCCTGCTGCACCACCAAGGTTTACCTTTAAAAAATATATACATCTACTGTTAATTAGTCTGTTATGATATTGTTTTTTCTAGGGTTAGTGTAGGCTGTTCATATTTTTCTAGAAATTTTTCCATTTCATTTAGGTTGTCTAATTTGTTAACATTCAATTTATTAATAGTGTCCTATTATGATCCTTTTTTCTTTCTGAGGAATCAGTAGTAATGTGTCTCCTATAACATCTGATTGTATTTATTTGAATCTTCTCTATTTTCCTCATTGTTAAATCCATCTGAGAAGTTGTAAAATTTACTGAAATTTTCAGAGAACCAACTTTTCATTTTGTTATTGTCCTGTAGTTGTTTTTCCTATTTCATTTATTCCTGTTGTAATATTTGTCATCTTTTTCCTTCTGCTTGCTTTGGGTCCAGTTTGCTTTCTTTCCCTCCTTACACTAGGTGTTATGTTTTATATCTTAGATTTTTATTTTTATTGTATGTATATAGATCTATAGATTTCTACCTCTGCACTGCCTTCTCTGTATCCCATGAGCCTTGATATTTTGTATTCTCAAATTCATTATCTGAAGATATTTATTTATTTCCCTCATAGTTTCTTCCTTGCCCATTGATTGCTTAAGACTATGTTATTTAACTTCCATATATTTGTTCATTCTCCAGTTCTCTCCTTGTTAATTGATTTCTATCATCCTTCCATTGTGATCCGAGAAGATGTTTTCTGTGTTGTCAATATTTTCAAATTTATTGAGCCTTTTTGTGAATCAGCATAGGTTCTGAACTGGAGAATGATCCATATGCACTTGGGAAGACTATATGACCTGCTTTTTGTGGAATGCAGTTCTCTATATGTGTCTGCTGGGTATATATCTTTTGCCATATTATTCTTGCTCTGTCTTTCTTTATTCATATTCTGTTTATATCTTTTATTGATGAGAATGTTGTATGATGTATCCACCTATTATTTTTGAGGTGTCTATTTTTCCCTTAAGTTTTGTCATTCATTTTGGGAACCACTATCAGGTGCTTAAATATTTAAAATTGTTATTTCTTCTTGATGTATTTACCCTTTTATTAATATATAGTTATAGTATCCTTCCTGTGCTTGGAACTGCTTTGGACTAAAAGTCTCTTTTGTCCAATGGTAGTATAGCTACCTTGGTTCTTATTTTCTTATTATTTGCATGGATTATCTATTGTCATTCTTTTGCTTTAAACATAGATGTGCCTTTAGGTCTAAACAAAGTGTGCCTTTTGTTTACAATAATAGATAGATCATGCTATTATTATCTCTTCTGCTAATCTGTGTCTTTTGATTGAAGAGTTTAAACAATCAACATTCTCTGTTATTTCTGTAAAGACAATACTTCAGCTAGTTTATCCTTTTATGTAAAGGAAACAGGCAGAACACTTATTGAGAACACATTACAGAGAACATGTCACCCCTCTTACAAAGACAGAGATGAGAGGAGAGAGACCCCAGAATTGTGGGGTAATTTGCTTTCATAGATTATCTTTACTTAACCTCCCTTATCTCCAGGGTGGTGCCTAGTTATAGATAGTGCATTTGGATGGGTCAGTCAGCTCCACTCTTTTCTGTAGATGACTCAATCAGGTGAGGTCCCTTGGCACCCAAGTGGTGTTTATGCTGTTTTTCTCAAAGATACATTTCCCTTCATAGCCTGACTGCTTCAGGGAAATTGGCCTTTTCTTAGCTAGTCAGCCACTTTGACTGACTTAGGTTAATTCAAACCCTACATTATTTATCCCTCAAGACATCTAGCTCCCCTTAATCTAAAGGGAATTTGGAGTCATAATCAATCTTCTATAATTGCTTCATGCTGTCAGTAAGTTGTAGACTGTACTTGTGCAAGCATTGGAGTCTCTAGCTATTTTATTAAGGATGATTGGTTGAGCATGTGGAATGGCAGTATAGCCTCTGGTGAGAGGTTGGTTGGGAAAGGCTTTAAATCTGGAAGAAACTGGGTAAGTAATTATATACAGGGTCTGAATAAAAGCAGGAGCAAGATGGAGTTTAGGGTATTTAAATATTTTTAGGGACACTTTTGTATGGGACTTGGGATCCTATGATGCAAGAACAAAGCTCATTTGGTGGAGTCATGTCTCATGTTGGTAGGGAGACTTACATCCCCAGAAGTCATATTCCATGTACAGAAAAAGGTAATAAGTGTAAGTGTATGGTTTGGTTTAGACAGAGGAAGAGCAGATTTGAACAAGTTCTCTGGGGGTGACTCAAACATTAATTTTAAGTAGGCTTAGTTTTACTATTACAGAAATAAGTTTCATAAGTGCAAGCCTCTAGATTGATGGCATGACTTATTAAATTGGAATCCCTTATTGCTGGAGGTAATAGTAGAAGTTCCCCAGGTAGGGAGGTTTTTAGTCCTCCAAGAGTCTTTGAAAATACTAGATGGGTTAAATTAGAAAGTGTGCTATAGAAAATTTAAATTTTGGGAAAAAATAAACATATTTTCTTTTGATCTGAAGTTAAAGTAAGGCTTAAGAATAAATGTGACTGCTGTAAGAGCTTATGATTTAAATTCTGAATTTATAAGAATTTTAATTGAAGCTACTTTTAGAAATAAAAATCTTTGCCCATTAATATTCAAATTTACTACTGTAAAAGCAATTCTTGGGTCTAGCATCTTAGCCTATAGTTTTTATTTATCAAATATATATATTATTTTCCATCTCACTTTTTATCCTTTATATTGCCTTTATTAATATTCTTTTGTTCTATACCCTCCTCCAGACCACCCTCTTTAGTCATTTTTCAGTCAACAGAGCTCCCTTTAGTAGTTTTTTGCAGGGAAGATCTCCTATTAGTACATACTTGCACCTCTTGTTTATCAGTGAAGATTGTAATATTTCCCTGAATCTTACAGGACAACTTGGCAGGATAAAGAATTCTTGGCTGGAAGTGTTTCTAATTCAGAATCTTAAATATATCATATCACTGCATTCTCACCTCCATGGTGCTTATTGTGTCATCTGAGCTCAGTCTTATATAGTTTCCTTTTTGTAATAAATCTGTTTTCTCTTGACACTTTTATGAAATTTTTCTTCTTATCAAGATTTGACATTCTGATTAGTACATGCCTTGGAGTAAGCCTATTTGGCTTTATTCTATTGTGATTCATTGGAGCTGTTTAGTTTGGATGTTCTCATCTTTTATAAAGATTTGGAGGTTGTTTTTTTTGCCCATTGTGTCTTCAACTAGACTTCCTATCCCTTTACACTTCTTCTCCCTCTGGAATTCCAATAATTCTTATATTTGTATGCTTCCTGTTGTCTATAATTTCCCTAAATTGGGTTGTATTTTTTCCATCTTCCTTGTTATTTGTTCTTTTGAACATTTAAGTTCATTTACATTGTCTTCTAATTTGTTTGTGCTTTTTTTCTGACTCTTGAAATCTACTGTTGTGTGCTGCTAATATATTTTTAATTTGGTCTACAGTATCTTTCATTTCTATCATGCCTGATATTTTTCTATTTATTGTTTCATATTCTTCTGTTAGCTCCTCTGGTAAACTTTGGATATCTTTCATATCATTATCAACAATCTTAATTAGTTGTTCTGAATTGTGAGCCCCCTCAGATAATTTAACTCAGTCATTTGGGTGAGTGATATGTGCTTCTTCTTTATGCTTCCCCAGTATCTTCATGATGTCATTCATTTCTTTCTGAGTAATCTTAAGCAGCTGTTCCAATTTCTGTTTCTCCTCAGGTGATCTAGTTCAGTCATTTGGCTGAACCATGTGTGCCTGGAACTTCTCTTGCTTTATAACCCTCTGTTGTGGATGAACATTTTAATGTCTTCATAAGGCTGGTTTGCAAATTATTTTCCTCCCATGTCCAAGGCCTAGAACTGGAACTCCACCCAGAGCCACTGACCTTGCCATACACCAAAATCTATCAAACCCAGGATGGGATACATAGCACACAAACCAATGGAGACTCCTCCTGTGTGGCTATTGGATCTAGTGGCCAACAGACTATCCCCTGAGATGACCTTGGGCCATGAGACCAGGCATTGCAACTTCACACACTTCTGGTCTTCAGGCCTCCATGAGGGAATGGGAGCATTACTAAGGCCCAAACAGCTCTTTCACCACTTGGATGGCATACTGGCATACTCCACATCTTACCCTCTTCCCCAGGGAGGGTCTTTCTAGATCTTACCAAAAACAAAAACCCAGCACCAACAATGGTGCATCAGAAGGGCCCAGAGGAAGCACTTTACCCTGACAAATACCTGAGTCCATACACAGAAAAAGCTCATCTGCTATCTTCCAAGAGTACCATGGGCACTCCCAGCTACAAAGTTAAAAGGAAAATCTCCCCAAGCCTACTGTGGAGATAGGTGGAGTTCTGATTGAGCACATTCACTGTGTTCTTTCCATCCCAATTTCTCAGACCTTTTCCCAGGGTCTCCTTATGCAAGGCATAAGATGCTTCACAATCACTTGAGTCTCAGATCTGCCATCCTGATCATCTTTCCATAATGTCTCTAGTTGTTAAACAGAGATGGGGTGATCCTAGCCTCTTCTACTGTTACATCTTATTGGAAGGCTAGAAATAAAAAGCCTTCACATTGTATTATATTGGGGTCATTAACCACAAAACATCGCCGGAGTTCTATCTTGAATACATATAAACAATTATTAGGATTACATTCATGAACAGGTAGAACGTAAGTTATATGCTTGCCTTACTTCTTTATGAAGGTCCATTTTGTTGATGATGAAGTGTTGACTTAAAACTAGCCACATATACTTTTTGAAAAACCTTAGAATAAAAAAATGTAACTGACAAATTTATTTCTAATGATTTGTAACTTTTTAAAGAATAGCTAAGACCATGCCTAAAAACACTATACTGTTGTCTAATATTACAGAAATCAGTATTAGGATGTAACATGGATAGTGAGAATATTGTTAGTTTTTCAGAATTTCATACAGTTTCTAAATATATAAATAACATTTTACTTAAAAAAATCTACCTCAACAATACAGAAAATTTCTCTTAATTATTGTAATACTTGCCAAACACTTTCTATGTAATGTGTGAAACTATTTTAGCACCTGTCATGGTTAGGGACACGTGTCAACTTGGCCAAGTTGTGGTACCTGTTTATCTGATTGGGCAAGTGCTAGCCTGCCTGTTGCAATGAGGACATTTCATAGGATTAGGTCGTGATCACGTCAGCTGCATCCACAGCTGATTCCATTTGTAATCAGCCAAAGGGGAGTGTCTTCTGCAATTAGTGATGCTAAATCTAATCATAGGAAGCCTTTTAAGGAGAACTCAGAGGAGACAGGTTTCATTCCTGCTTCGGCTGGTGAGCCTCTCCTGTGGAGTTCATCCAGACCCTCCATCGGAGTCATCGGCTTCGCAGTCTGCCCTGTGGATTTTGGACTCTGTGTTCCTGCGGTCACGTGAGACACTTATAAATTTTATATTTGCAAGTGTTCCCTGTTGATTCTGTTTCTCTAGAGAACCCTAACTAATACA
>PVIY010038382.1:0-23943 GCA_004026745.1 Myrmecophaga tridactyla | reverse complement strand
CCCAATATCTTACCCTATTTCTATCTCCTGATGATCTCTGTTACCAACAACATATTCCAAGTTTATTCACTAATGTCAGTTCATATCAGTGAGACCATACAGTATTTGTCCTTTAGTTTTTGGCCGGTCTCACTCAGCATAATGTTCTCAAGGTCCATCCATGTTGTTACATACTTCATGAGTTTATTCTGTCTTAAAGCTGCATAATATTCCATCGTATGTATATACCACAGTTTGTTTAGCCACTCGTCTGTTGATGGACATTTTGGCTGTTTCCATCTCTTTGCAATTGTAAATAATGCTGCTATAAACATTCCACCACCATTTTTTAATAAAGTACATGCATGTGTGTGTGAATACACATAGCCAGAGTTATAAATTTATCCTATCAATAAATATTTTTGAATGCTTAGAGGACAAGCAATATGCTAAGGATACGATGTTAACACCTTACACCTGAGATTTGATCTTCAGATGTGTAATCAGTACTCCCTGAATGTACGAACTTCTTTTGTACTTCAGGTCAAAGGAAAATTATTGCCCTAGAGGAGTTTGCAGTTATCATGTAGACAAGTGCATGCACAAATGGCACACTTGGAGGGCACTCATGGAGGGCAGTTCATCAGTTGCCAGATAATCCAAATACAATGTGACTATGTTGGCTAATGGGAGTGAGAGTATAAAGAAACAGCAGCTTTGGGAGAAAAGAACAGTGTAGCTTTTGCAGTTGGAACAGAAGACTCAGCAAGTATTTTTTTTTATGAAGAAAGAAAAGAATGCTTTCTTCATTCTTTGTATTCCTGAATTCTTTGGGTCAATACCTTGATATACCAGAGTCGTGTTAGCAGAATTTCCACCCAGACGCGTCTCTTATGGCCACATGGGTATTTTGTTCCATTTGCCTTTCTTTAAAAAGTTTTATCTTCTTAAATGATCATGGTAAGAGGGCAATCCCAGCCAACAAGACTGGACATTGAATACAGGCTAATTGCTTGATAACTGTGTGTTTTTGTGTCTGTTATTTCCATTTCTATAGATTCAGGAATATCCAGTGGATGTCCAAAACAACCAGCTGCCCTTTTTACGGAATCCAGATATCTTGGTGGGGGAGAACGACCTGACTGCCCTTAGCTATCTACATGAACCCGCAGTCCTACATAACTTAAAGGTCCGCTTCCTGGAGTCGAACCATATCTACACGTACTGTGGTAAGTAGGGGGTGACTACTGACTGTGTGTGTTTGAAAATGCTTACAGTCTTTAGATTGTTGCATATTAAACTCAGATGGTTAAGAATTCTAATTTCATTTCCTCATTTTTAAGTACCTGTGATCTGAGATCCTTGAAAGGTTTGCAATAAGTTGATCCGTGAGGGATGTATCAGTGTTAATCACAGCTCCACCAGGGAAGAGACAGGCCACACAGAGTGTTGGGACACTGGCTTAGGCACAGTTCCTTGGAGCTTGTAGGAGAGAAGCAAGCACATCCCCTTGTCCTAGCTCAGTCTCTTGCTCTCACCAACAAACACTCCTATAAGTTTATACCTGACTTCTTTCTGTTTTTGGCTTTAAAGGGTTTCCTTTATCTCTGACCCTCTCCCTTGTCTGTGTGCAAACATATGGTACTTAATGGACATTTGTTGAATTAATGAAGAAAAAGCCATGAGAAATGCTTAAAACAAAAACACTGAAATTCTCTACCATGTTGTCTCTCTGTCTTAATTTCTCAATTTACCACATTCCAAATTTTGATTTCTCTTTTTTTAAGAGAATTAAGTGGTGTGGAGAAAAGCAACAGTTTATAGGGTTTGGTAAAGGAATCTTATGGAGCCAGAGATATCCTTTATGGGAGTCATCCAGGTTGTGCTTCAGAGCCATGCCTTGTATGTGATCACAGGTGGTGCCTCTGATGCTTAGGGTTTTTTCAGTTTGATATTCCACTTTGGTTTGGAATTGGTCCTTTAGCTACTAAGTTGGGGTGGACTTTTCTGCTGGATTTCAGGAGCTGTGAATAGCATGTTGATTTCATTGCTCAAGAAGGAGTTTCCCAAAGGCTCATCACCCCCCCCCCAAAGGCTAGAGGAAGTTTTATTTGAAAGAAACCCTCAGTTATCAGATCTGTCAATAAGATGATTTTTTAAAAAGTCTCCCTTTATAGCAGAAAGGGATGAATCAGCAGCAGCTTCTTCTTTTTTTTTTTTTTTCCAAGAACTTCCCTTTGAGAAGACCTGGTGTCTGTACGTATTATCCACATGCACTTTAGCTCCTCTACATCGATGCTCCCCTGGATTCTGAGTCAGCAGATAAGTCCTCCTTAAGTGTGTGACCTCACGGTATGATATAAAATTTGAACTGATGACTACGTAAATTAGGGTTTGTGGAATTCCTGAATCCCCAGAAAAACATGTAAGGCTGTGTTTTTAAAGAGGATTCACCATGTGATGACCAGTCTTAGTAGTGGCATTTTTCAGGGATCGGCCTTATTTTTCACTACAGGTGATCTTTTCAGGCAAACTGAGAAAAGAACAGAGGTTGCTAAGTGTCTTTTTCCTCCTTTGCCTTTTCCCTTTTTAATTAGAGCAGTCTAGTTTTTTATACTTTGGGTTTCCTGAATCCTTTATCAAATGCCAGAAAGGAACACAATGTAGATTTCCCACCTTGACAATGGTCCTTTCCGTTCTTCCTTCCCCTTTCCCAAATAACTGGAAATAGTTATATTTTTTGTATCCCAGTCAGTCGGTCTTCAGAGATTGAGGATATAGTCTTATGTGAAAGAAAAAGGCTTGAGTTTTTGTTCTATCTTGAATATTGAATTTGCTTTTTTTTTTCCCTTTTTACCTTTTCGAGTATCAATCTACCTCATCCATCCACCAAAAAATATCTGAAACGCTATAGGATTTCCTGATTCCTCAATCAGTATGTATTTATTGAGTCCATCATTGCAATGTATCCTTTCAGGGGACACAAAATACTAATAATAATGATAATAAAAGATAAGTTATTATATAATATAACTTTCTAGAAAGTCAAACACACATTTTCTGTGCAAGGGGCTGGTCTGGGTTCTCTCTATATAAATTACATCTTCAGGACAACCCAAGTATATATGCATTTATCCCCATTGTACAGTAGAGGAAACTGGCACTGAAAGGTTAAGCAATTTGTCGAAGTCACAGCTAGTAATTGCTTGAGCCAACATTTAACTTTAAGGTATATAAATTGTACTCTCTGTCCACAAGTTATTTGAATTTTAGTTAAGATAACCCATATACAATTGAAAGGGTTAATATTCCCTTTCTCAGATTTTAATTCAGAGATGGATTTTATTTAAGCCTTTCTAATAGCAGTTGACAAAGTTATGTATCTTTTTCTCTCTTATCCTGCGACAGACTGTGTATATCTGTGTTATGAATGTGCTTGTAAAATTTTCTCCACCAGGGCCTAACTCTGTGCCTAGTAAGCACACAGATACTTTTGATTTAGTTGATTGTTAAAACTTGTTCTCTTGCTCTCTCCTCCTTTGGTTTTGATATATGTGCACAGGGAGTCTGAAAGCTCAGCCAGATGGCCATTGTGCTGCCCAAACCTGACTGCCTTGTCTGTTTGCAGGTATTGTACTCGTTGCCATTAATCCTTATGAACAATTGCCAATCTATGGGCAAGATGTCATCTATGCCTACAGTGGCCAAAATATGGGAGACATGGACCCCCACATCTTTGCTGTGGCAGAAGAAGCCTACAAGCAGATGGCAAGGTAAGAATAACCTCAGCCCAGAAGTTCTCAAGCATAGTGAAAGTGCAGAAAGGGAAGTCTCTATGTCCCTCTGCTGCTTAGTGGTTGAGTGTTAAGAGTGGAATGGAGGACATTTCTTGGAAACAAAACCAGTCCAAGTCCTCTTTCTTGCTGCATTTACTCATGTCTTATCTTACTTTTCTCTAATCTAAATCTAAGCTTGGAGAGCCCTGGCTCCTTAGTCTCCATTGCATTTCATCTTTCCTTGACTTCCTTTTTGGGCCTCGAATCCATTTTATAGCATCTCCATTCATTTTCCCAGGTTGACCTACAGATACTCTCACTGAAGGCTCTCTTTTGTAGTAACTGGGATTCTTTGACAATTTCTTGAGATGCCAAATATTTGGATCAGAAATAGAAATTTTTAACTAGCGATTGTGCATAGTGATTTGGGGCTTTTGGTTTGGGCTTGGAGTTCTGTTAAGGCACATAAGTAAACTTTCTCACTGTTTCATCATGAAGTTGACTAGGTGATGGTCTGAACCATTCAGGCATAAAGTCAGAAAGATATTTTTACCAATGTTTTAGGGAAAATACATATCCCAGTTTATACTACAATGCTATTTAGGCTTATTTAATGAAGGGAATGAATGGTATTTGTGGAAGGAAACCCTCATTTAAGGTAGTTTGTGCTTCAGTAGACAGAATATAATTTTCAGCCCAATGGAAGTTTCAGTGAGGGAAGACTCTTTTATAGGCTTCCTCACTGATAAAGTTTTCTTGGGGGCCTAGAGATCACTATATAGAATATCTGCTTCAACACAGATCTATCATGACTGTATTCACAATTGGCTATGGTTGTAGACATAGAAAACCTAATATGCAGAATGATCTATAAACCATTTTATTTCCCCTAAATATGGTAAGAGAATGTGGAGCCAACATGATTGCATCCCTTGAGTTCTCTAATGTAATAAGAAATACTATGTACTACGTTATTCTGCTACCACGGTTTGACCAGGAGTCACTTAGCTTGGGCATCATATTGCTCACATCCTAACTGGCAGTTTGGTTCAGGGACAGATGATACAGAGAAAAGAATGAGTTTTAGTATGTTATCTGTTGCACAGCTCTACTTGTGAATTACTGTCCAAGGTCAAGTAGAGGTGAGTGAAGGTCATGTGTAAGGCACAGTGGAAGGAGGCCTGGGGTGCACACAGGTTTCCAGCCTTTGAGCACGTCACTTAAGCTGAGTCTTTGCTTTATGTGAGAAAAGTGACTCTCCTTGATTCTAAATCAGAAAGTAGATTTGGTTTAGTTTTGACAACTTTCTACCATGCTAAAAGTTCTGACAGCTCTTTGAAATTTGCCCCTTCATAAATTAATATTTGATTGTGTTTCATCCTATCCCCCTCCCTTAGTTAGATGGTTGTAGTTGTTCCCTATCAAAGGCTTCTTGAGATCCCACTATAGGTTTGAGAATCTTCTGGCATCCAGCTTTATCCATACCACAGACTCACTTGACCAATATTTCCACTTTTTCTCTTGCATTCCTAAAGTTGTGTCTATGGCTATTGTACATTTGGTTTATTTCATTTGTTTGGAGCTTTGTTGAACTTATAAAAGGGAAGGGAAGGCAGGAGTTGAGGGTGGCTGGTGATATTAACTTGCCTAGGGCAATGAATTTGATGATTAAGGGTTTGGATGTTAAAGTTGAGCCAGAAATTGCTTCCTTAAGGATTTTCTTTCACGATTTATGATTTATACTAATTTTACCTGCTAAGTCCCAAGGTGCAGCCAAATAATTTTGCTGAAATTTGCAGGCAGTTTGGATCATGAATCTGCATTAAAAGTGTAAGACCAGCACATGTGGCCAAAGGAGAGAGTATTTTTAGTTATTTCAGTTAGCAATAGCTCAGAGTTTATGTTATTGATGTTAGAGGTGCATTAGAAACCCCAGCAGAATCTTTTTTTAATTTTAATTTATTATATATAATGTAATATATTAATATATGAAGTATAATTATCCAAAATTATTGTAATGCATAATGTTTGTGTTCATACATTCAAAACCTAACTTTTGAGTTCCTACATTCAAAGAATAAGATCACAGGTAGTCTTCCTGCTCCAGATTCTTTCTTCTTTTGGTGGTGGTGGGGGGGCGGCCATTTGCATGGTCTACGAATCGAACCTGGGTCTCCCACATGAAGGGAGAGCATTCTACCGCTGAACTGCCTGTGCACCCCCCTTTCACCTTTTTTTTAAAAGTTTTATTGTGAAATCTCCACACACAAACAGTCCAACCATATTATACAATCAGTGGCTCACAATATCATCACAAAGTTGTGTATTCTTCACCATGATCATTTTTAGAACATTTGTATCACTTCAGAAAAAGAAATAAAAAGAAAAAAGAAAAAGAACACATACATACCATACCTCTTACCCCTCCCTCTCATTGACCACCAGTATTTCAATCTACTGAATTTTTAGCCCTTATCTCCCCTTATTATTTATTTATTATCCTTATAAAATTTTTTTAACTCATCTGTCCATACACTGGATAAAAGGAGTATCAGACACAAAGTTTTCACCATCATACAGTCACATTGTAAAAGCTATATAATTATACAGTCCTCTTCAAGAATCAAGGCTACTAGAACACAGTTCAACAGTTTCAGGATGCTTCCCTCTAGCCACTGAAATACACCATAAACTAAAAAGAAATGTCTGTATAATACATAAGAATAACCTTTCGACTCTTTGAAATCTCTCAGCCACTGAGACTTCATTTTGTCTCATTTCTCTCCTCCCTCTTTTGGTCAAGAAGGCTTTTTCATTCCTGTGATGCCAGGTCCCAGCTCATCCCCGGGAGACAAGTCCCATCACACCAGCAAGATTTACACCCCTGGGAGTCATGTCCGACGGAGTGGGGACTGCAGTGAGTTCACCTGCCAGGTTCACTTAGGCCACATCTGAGCAACAAAAAGATTTTCTCCAGGGGTGACTCTTAGGCATAATTATCAGTAGGTTTAGCTTCTCCTTTGCAGGAATAAGCTTCATAGGGATGAGCCCTAAGAGTAAGGGCTCAACCTATTGAATTGGTTGTCCCCACTTCTTGTGAGAATATCAGGAATTCCCCAGATGGGGAAGTTTAATGTTTCCTCCTTTCTCCCTAGTTCCCCAAGGGGACTTTGCAAATACTTTCTTATTTTCTGCCCAAATTACTCTGGGATATATTGGGGCATCACACTAACCTGTACAAATCAACAAGATCTCCTGCCCCAGTCAAGATTCCATGTAATTATGGTGTTCAAGTAAACTGACTATATAAGTTAAATTAGATAATGTGCTACCAAAGATATAAATTTTGCACCACATAAACTTCTTTCCCTTTGGTCTTGCACAGAAGTTGAAGTTTGAAAATATGGGCCATATTGTCCTTTATGCAGTACTCTGAGTTACTTTAGTCCTAGCCAGATCAGCTTCATTCATATCTCTAGATGAGTCTAATTGCTTTTTCAGCATTTTTAATAGTTGCTGAATGGCGTAATGCTGATTTTCATAGTTTCAATGCCCTATTCTGAGTCTCAAGTGTCACATAAATACCTGAAGTTTCTGGGGACGACCAGGTTATGTCCAAATATCTCAGGATCTCAGAATTTAGAAATAACAGTTACAATTCCTAAATATATGTGAGTTTACAATCTAGGACTTTTTATAATAGGCCCCAACCTGATAATCCAAGCTCTCAACTTCAATTCACTGAGTTTTTATATTATAGTTATTTCATTTGAGTGAGGCATGATAATATTTGTCTTTTTGTTTCCGACATTTCATTCAACGTATAGTCCTTAAGGTTCATTCACCTAATTGCATGCCTTACAACCTCCTTCTTTCTTGCAGCCGCTGGGCAGTCCATTGTATGTAAACACCACAGTTCCCTCTACCATTCCTCAGTCATCACCTCCATTGCGAATTCCTTCCAAACACTGCCACCATAAACACCAGTGTGCAAATGTCCATTCATGTCCCCACTCTCAGTTCCTCCAGGTATATATCTAGCAACAGGGTTGCAGGATCATATGGCAACCCCACCCCAGCCTCCTGTGGAACTACCACACTGCCCTCCAGAGGGCCCCGCCTCAGTTTCCCTACTGACTGTGAATAAGTACATCTCTTTCTCTGCCTTTTCTCTAGCACTTGTTTCTCATTGTACTTTTTTAAAGTTTTGTGCACACGTCATGCAATCCAACCTAAGTATATAAACATGCCTTTGCCACCATGTTCTATCTGAAGATGTTTCTTTTTCTTCCACAAAGAATCTGTACCCTTCCCCCATGTCCCCTACCTGTTAACATTTAGTTTTGGCATTATGCCCTTGTTACATTCAGTGGAAGCATATCATAATGTTACTGTTGACCATAGACCCTAGCTTGCATTGATTGTACTTTTTCCTGTATAACATCCATTTTCAACACATTGCAATGTTGGCTTTCATTTGTTCTCCCTCATGCAAAAACATTTTTTATTTGTACATTTAATCACCATCCTTGTCCACTCTAGTTGTTCCTAAGTTACCATGTCAGTCTTTATCCTCTGTCTTTCCTCCTGGTTTCATATGTGTCCCCAGCCCTTCTCCCTCAACCATAGTCCACATTCAGCTTCATTCAGCGTACTTACATTATTGTGCTACAGAGAGGTAGTATTGTGCTATCCATTTCTGAATCTTTACTATCAGTCACAATACAATACAATGCAGCACATTCTGTATTTCTTCAGCACCAAATGCCCAATCTCTACCCTATTTCTATCTCCCGATCACCTATGTTCTTAACTTCAACTTTCAAAATTCATTCATTAATGTTAGTTCATATTAGTGAGATCATAGAGTTTTTATCCTTTTATTTCTGGTTAATTTCACTCAGCATAATGTCCTCAGGGTTCATCTACATTGTTATGTGCTTCATGACTTTATTATGTTTTATAGCTGCATAATATTTCATCGTATATATCTACCACAGCTTGTTTAGCTGCTCATCTGTTGATAGATATTTGGATTGTTTCCATCTCTTGGCAATTATAAACAATTCTGTTATAAACATTGGTGTGCAAATGTCCATTTGTGTCCTTGCCGTCATGTCCTCTGAATATATATCTAGCAATGGGATTGCTGGATCATGTGGCAATTCTTCAGAAGAAGGCAGGATTTTCCTCGTTAGAGAAGGAAAGGAGGAAAGCTAGATCCTGATGCTGTGAAGGTTGGCAAATATGGTAGCAGGAAGTTGAGGAAGTTTTCCAGGCCTTTTCCCTCGATTGATAAGATTCTCTGTATCCCAGCACATGGTAGGCACTGTTATGTTGAGTGAGTGGAGTGTGGATTCTGTGTGTCTCATAATGTAAATATCCCCAGCAACCCCCTGGGATAGGAGTAGGTATGTGTATTTGGGGAGAAGAAAGTGTGAGTGTGGCTCTGCAGTGCATGCTGTGAGGTGGTGCCGTCAGTGCAAAGGAGTCGGTGTGGCTGTGCAAAAGGACTGTTTCTTGAGGGGCCCATGACTGGGGATTGGGATGGTGCTGCAGGATTTCTAGGGAACTTGTGGCAGATACACGTGGTGTCGATAAAGACACAGTCATTGCTGTCGCATCCTTGTGGACCTGTCACCTCTCCCCTGGTCTGTGGCCCCACACTCCGAGGCCTCTTGCCCAGGTGACCTTGCAGTTGTCACACATAGGATAGAGAGACTGCACCAGAGGGCGGCTGCCGTGGCTCAGCAGGCAGAGCTCCGACCTGCCATGCTGGAGGTCTGGAGTTCGATCCCTGGTGCCTCCTGCCCATATGCAAATTAAAAAAAAAAAAAAGACTGCACCAGAGAAAAGGTGATAGAATTAGAGACTTCCTCTGGAAGGATCCTTATATCTTTTTGGTCCAGCTCACTTATTGTACAGAGAGGATACAAGGGAGGAAAAAAGATTTGCTAAGCCTTGTGTTGAATTTGTGTTTTAGGCCCCCAGGGGATGAGACTCCCAGTCCAGTGCTCCTTCTTCTGTAAACTTTAATAGAAAGGCAAAGTTCTTGGGCCAGGATCAGACTGCAGTACTGCTCAGTGTTCGTGTCCTGACACAGACTAAGGATGACATCAGCTTTGGTCAAGGTGAACGTCAGATCGAGCTGCTGGTGAATTAGTTTGTGAGATGAGTTTTCAAAGAAATGGCTACCTGGACGCTGGGCCCTATGAGACAAACCACAGAACAAATGAGTTTTGAAATTTGATATGTGTAGAGGAATTCAGTATTATATATATTAACCAATAGCAAACCAATCTACTTATTTTAAAGGGGGGGTTATCCAAAATTATCTTTTGTTAAACATAAAATTTTTAATTAAAAATATAAAATGAGGATTTAAAAATCAAACTTTCATGACCTGGGTTCCCATAGGGTTGGATCCTAGGCTAATATGTATCCTAATGGCACTAAGAGTCAGAATGAGCAAGGCAAGTGAAGCACAAAGAGAAAAATTAAGGAAACATTGGATCTGTGAGATGGCAGGGCTCACCTCAAGCTCCAGATTCATAGCACTATGTTATTGCTTTGCTGGTTTCTGGAGGTCTTGTCTGTTTTCTTTGGTTGATTTTCTTTGGCCCTGTCCTTATGTCCCTTCTCCACCAGTCAGGAGTCTGTAAGTTGCCTCAGCAAAATTCATAGCCAGGCTGTGGTCACCAAAGTAGACTTCCCAGCCTGACCTTGGAGGCTCTGCTAGGTCTAGGTGACCAGGACTGGAGGGGATCCTGGTGTCAAGAAGAATCTAATATGTTCTAGATTGGTGTTTGTCAAATGTTAAGATGGGACCCAATCATAGCATTCAAACCAAAGAGTTCCTGAAAGACACTACGTGTACTATTTGCAACAGGAGTGATTTCCTTCAGGCTGGCACTGACAGAGCTCCTGAAGGAGGGCTTTGCTCTCATCACGCACAGAAAGCTTTGTTACAACCCATGACAGAGTGAACCGTGTGAGGTCCATCCGGACTGCAGTGGTAGGCGTGTAGCGTGGTGTGACAAGCTGGGCTTCCCCCGCCTGGGCACACCTGCCACCGCAGAATATTTCTTAACATTTAAAACTCCTTTGGATTTTGATAAATTATGCTAAAAATAGTACTAAAAATACTTAACTAAATGGAAGTTTGCAACTGATGAAGGACATCTCATGGTTATTACTAAGAATAGCCAGACTTCAACACTTAGGAGTATTAAAAGAAAGCCAAGAATGTTTTCTGTTTTTTTTTTTAAACATAGGTAGGCAGTGGGAATTGAACCCGGGTCTCTGGCATGGCAGGCGAGAACTCTGCCTGCTGAACCACCGTGGCCCACCCCAGAATATTTTTTAAAAAGAGATAAAACAACAAGCAAATTCTGGCCCTGTGAATATTTGAGCATTGTTTTTATTACATTACCCAGTTACCAAAGGTGTGTTCTCTTCCAAGGAATGCTCAGTTATCTGCACCAAAATAGTCACCCTGCACATAGGAACCTTTGTTTAATTTCTGACAAAGGAAGAGGAAGTTATTACAGAAGGTCTCTTTTCCCCCAGAAGGCAAAGTAGTTCCTTACTTGTGTTTATACTTGAAACTTGTCTTCCCAATGAAAGAGCCTCTGGTCCCCATCTCATGAACCCACCACATGGCTGATTCTTGTCTGTGAGCTCCCATCTCTGCAAACTTCTAATTCTTGGTCAAGATCAAACTTTGGCACTGTCAGCCTTATGACATCTAACCAGACCCCCCACCCCCACCCCATTCCAGAAGCCTGTCACCACATCAGGATCTCAGGCCTCTTAGATCCCTCTCTTCTGAACCCTGGCTGTTGATGTTCTCTGCAGCAGATTTCAGCATAAATGCTAATGCTGCCCCCCCCCCCACTTTTTTTTTTCCAGGTCCTTTGAGTGTCAGCCCCTCAAGGGGGCAATTTTTTTATACTTACCCCCAAACTTCAGAATTATACCCAAAGTAGGTGTGCAGTGAAGAATTGGCGAATCTGAGTCTTCCCTACCATCTTGTCTTTTCCCCTTCTTGGTGCTGAGAGGTTTGCAGGTTCTCAAGCACAATAGGTGCTTCCCATTTCACAGGGCCTCCAAAATGCATCATCTCAAGTCTTAGCTGTGTCCGTTCTTGGCTCTTCATCCAGCCAGAACAGTAGAGCTGGGACTCTGTGTGGCCTCTCTTCACTCTGGACCTCAGATGCCTTCTTAGTTCCTTTAGATGTCATCAACTAAAAATGACTTCTCTTAGGGCTCAAAGATGTAGAGAAATTGCCAAAATCACTCATCTGTCTCCTACGGCCAGGATAATGTGAGAATGGTTAGTGCTGTTCTTCTCCTGGGCCATTTGTGTATGCTCAGCTGGGAAAGATTAGCAGGCTTGTCAGAGTAGGATGGGCTGGAAAAAGCAGTATGTCATCAGGTGGGAATTAGATGAGGAACAGAGGCAGGATTTAGACCTCTGGCTCTGCTGAGAGAGTGCTCTGATGGTCTTGGAAAAGGCTGGGCTTAGTTTACTGCAGGTGTTAAATAGGTGAGTGCCGCATTACAATGAATCAGTGTCGCCAAATCACAGGCCATTTCCTGTCCTATCTGATGATGCTACACACCTCACTACCACCTCAATATTGAGGAGGTTGGTGATCAATAATGCTCTGTTTTACAAATGAGGAAACTGAGGTTTGGAGAAGTTAAACAAGGTTAAGCAACTTGCTTAAGGTCATTTAGAGGCAAATATATTGTGCTGTCTTCCACTCTGCTGAAATGCCCCTTCCGAAGTTCCATTCATCTACAAAATTAATGGGCTCTGCTGTGAGTTAACCATATCAGATTTTTTCCTCAGCCGTTTTCCCATAATTTTGATCCATTTGTAAAGAAAGTATTGAGCTGACAGTATGCAGTTTCTCAAGTTCTACTTTACTCTTCTGTGAGCTCTTTAGGCTCTTTGCTTCTCTTTGTCCCACTGACTTCTTCCATACCATTTTATGACACAACAACCTGGTTTTAGTACTTTTTCCACAAGGTACTTGGGGGAAAAAGTTGGAGAAATTAACTGTAATTTAGATCCCAAAGATACTGGTCCATGTTGATGCACCAGCCATCCTCAAGGGTGCTTGAGATTATAACCTGGCACAGTTGCCGTATGTTCTGCTGAATTTGGCAATGGAGGGGGGAAGGAAAAAACTGGATTGTGCCACTGAAACCCAGACATTGAAGTAACCAATGTCTGCTTTAAACTGTTTAATGTCCTTAAGTGAGTAGACTGTTATCTAATCTGCCTCACACTGTCAATGGCAGGGTAAACTGAAATTTTAGATGTGATCATGCAAGAGGGTAGAATTTATATTGTGAATTTTGATTGTATTACCTGGGTTGCATATTTTATCACTTAATTACTGGCCACTTATATCTGTATATAAAAGGTACTTGAGAGATGGTGTGGAGTTGGATAATCAGTAGGAACTGCCTGTCTGGAACCAAGATCTTGGTTACTCTCAAGTGATTGAAGGATCCTGTGATTCAGTCAAGAAGACAGCTTTATTTTTGCCCTGAGGCTGCTGTTGCCCACATTCAGGACTAGACATCAATGTAGTCTTTTCTTACCGATTGCAGTGGTTTCATTTTAGGGTGAGTGTGGGTGTCGAGGGATGCCTTGATTGTCTGCAGTGGCCTGAGGTACTGTTAGGAGTAGAGTCTGCACATAAAGATTTTTAAGACTGCACCAGAAGCCTCTGTGGGCTAAGAGAGGGGAGTAGTATTCCTCAATTTCAATGTTGTTAGACATGTTTCTGAGAGACAGCAAGTTTTCATACTAGCTTAATGATTGATTTGCTTTCCATTATTAGATCTTTTCCAGCCCTTTAAGGTAGATCTTTTCAAGGAGTCAGATGTTTATAGACCTTATGTATCCCAGACTTGGGACATTATATTAAAGATACTCTTGAATAAAAGAGTGCTGTAACTCTAGTTATACATCAGTTAGAGCTGTCATTAATTTTGTGCTTGCCTTGTGCATTTGCTTTGCACTCAACACTTACATGAATTAGCTCCTAAGCTATGGAGTTGATTTTCACTTGAAAACCTTCTGTCTGAAGCACATTGGTTGGATGGATGGGGTGTTTGAAGGATCCTTGCATGATAGAGAAAAGAATACTGGAATGGGTGCTCAGAGGCTAAAGGTCCATTTGAGCTCTGCAAACTAACAGCACGGCTTTCAAAAAATAATTCAGCTTTTTTGCACTCAGTTTCCTCTGTGTGTGTGTGTGTGTGTGTGTGTGTGTGTTGGTGGGGGTGGGCGTGGTAGCTGCCACCTAAAAGGCATCCAGATCCTATACCATGGCCCAGTGAAGGGGGAAGCACCTATTTCCAGGTGGGTTCTCAGAGCAGGTTTCCTAGAAGATTGCATTTGAGTTGGGCCTAAAGAGATAGATAAGATTTGAATATGAAACCACTGGGGTGAGATGGAGAGGGGAAAATTCCACTTAATACACAAAGCTATAAGAAGAAACATGGCTGAATGTGGGAGAGCATGAGTAGTTTCATTTGACTGGAGCTACTAAGCTTTTGTATTATTTAGATCTGAGAGCAGCTTCCTAATAACTTCTAGATCATTGGTGCTGGTTATGTCTGGGTGGGGTGTAGACCTCACAGGACCAAGCTGACGTATGTTCTCCATGACAGGCTTTTGTGTTCCTTCACCCCACCCCTAGACTTCTTAAGTCTTTGCAGCTTCCCACTTAAGTCCATGGTTTTCTCATCTCTCACTTATAGTCCTATTCATCTTTGCTGTGGACAGTCTTTTTAAGTCAGGGTCTGTCTTAGAGTATGGTCCATTGGGTGGTTGACCCTGGGGAAGCTTGATAGCATGCAGCACAGAAAGAATACCACCTTATACCACGTTGCCAGGGAAGCTCCCCCTGCCACCTGGATGGAATCAGCCAAGGTAGACCTTGAACTTGGACAAGTAAGGCCCTTCCCTGTGCAGAATTCTCTCTCTCCTTCTGTTTGTATGCCCTCTCTTTGGGAGACGCTAGTGAAGTGACTTACTATTGAAAGTAGGAGATAATGTGGGGATATATTGGAGATAGGATGAATAGAAAACTCATGAAATAAACAATCAGCTGTTCTGTACTCTAGAGCCAATTATGGAAGTGGATAACTAACACATTCCTTTCTGAGGTTTTGGCTACTTTACCATAAGTAGTTACTTTCCATGCTGCCTGATGTCATAGAAAATTAATCGTAAAAGGAAATACCAAAGATGATGGCTTATTGAGGTGTGGAATTTAGCTCATGCTCCAGAACAGCAAGTAAATAGCCAGAAACAGCACAGAACAACTGCTGGGGCTACATCAGTGACCAGACACATGGTGTACATCAGTCTGGACCAGGTGGACAAGCTGAGACCCCACACAGAACTGTAAGTCCCCCAAGCTGCAGCAGCTGGTGCCCCTCCCCCATAGGCACAGCAGGCTGTTTCCCCAAGTGGAAAGGAAACAGACTTTACTAGCAGCAAAGGTTTAGCTCAACCAAGTTCCAATTGTGTAATTAACAAATGATGACTACTGAAAATAGGCCCCCAGCTCAGATAAACCTGGAATAAGAGATAAAGGTACTAGGAGTTTCTGCCTCAGCAGATAGGGGTGGGGCTGATGGGGGTGGGAAGAAAGGCTTTTTTAGTCAGATGGCACAAAATACTGCAAAAGAGCTGGACCCCAAGAAAAGAGAGCACATAGAGCCTGGAGATACATAGAGTCATGTACCAACTTAAGCTCCTGACTGACTAACTCAAGGAGCTGGGGTCTACTCTGAAAAGGCTTTTCTTTTTTTCTACTCCTTTACAACTCCATTAGATAGAACTGGAAGCCTTCTCAAGCTCCAACACTGCCCCAGACAAGGGCAGAATTAAGCTTGTCTGAGAGACAAAGTAACTAGTCAGGTGAAAGGAGTTAATTCCCTAAAGGCTATACCTTCCCCAAGAGAGAGGTGGGGCCCAGCTCAAGTGGAGTCCCTCCTTTAAGGAATTCAGGCCCCAGGGACTGGAAAGCTGAAGCAATTAATGCCAACCTACAACCTCATCTCTGTCTCAACAAGAGATGAGTCTGCTGATGAGAGGCACCACATCACTTTACACTGGTGGGAAGCCATGGGGAAGACAAGCATCACATGCTGTGCAGGATTAGAAAAGCATAGAGTCTAGAGGCTTCATAGGAAAGTCTGATAACATGCTGGGTCTCACCCTCAGGGAAAACTGATGCTGGTGACTCTTTCCTCCTGAGACATGGGCCTGTCTGGTCTGGGAAAATATGACCGGAGTCAATAATATCTGAGGAGACCCTACTCAAAAAAAAAAAAAAGAAAAAGAAAAAGAAAAAAGGCTCCATATACACAAGGCAAGAAACAAAAATAATTGAAAAATTCTGATTCAGTTAAACAGAGACTATGCTAGAGGTCTAGAATAAATTGAACTGAATGTCAAAGAATAGATAGAGAACAAAGCCACCCAGCAAGAAAATCATAGGAAAATAAGTGAAAACAATCTCCAGAAAAAACTAACTAAGGAAATCAAATGCCCAATGCCAGCAAAAAATAACAATTCATACTAGGAAAATCGAAGATATGGCCCAGTCAAAGGAACAAACCAACAATTCAAATGAGATGTGGGAGTTGAAACAACTAATTCAGGATGTTTGAACAGACCTGGAAAATCTCATTAAAAATCAAACCAGAGAGTTGAGTGAGATATAAAGAAACACTGGGCTAACAAAGAGAAGAAATATAAAGTTTGAAAAAACAAATCACAGAACTTATGGGAATGAAAGGTATAATAGAAGAGATGAGAAAAACAATGGAAACCTACAACAATAGATTTGAAGAGACAGAAGAAAGGATTAGTGAATTAGAGGACTGGACATCTAAAATCTAACACACAAAAGAAAATACACAGAAAAGAATGGAAAAATATCAGCAGGCTCTCAGGGAATTGAATGACAACATGAAGCACATGAATATATGTGTTGTGGATGTCCCAGAAGAAGAACAGAAGGGAAAAGGAGGAGAAAGACTAATGAAGGAAATAATCACTAAAAATTTCCCATCTCTTATGAAAGGCATAAAATTGCAGATCCAAGAAGTACAGCATACCCCAAACAGAATAGATTGAAATTGACATACTCCAAGACACTTACTAATCAGATTATCAGATGTCAAAGAGAAAGAGAGAATTTTGAATGCAGCAAGAGAAAAACAATCTATCACCTACAAGGTAAACCCAATAATACTGTGTGTGGATTTCTCAGCAGAAACCACGGAGGCTAGAAGGCAGTGATATGATATATTTAAGATTCTAAAATAGAAAAACTGCCAACCAAGAATTCCATACCCAGCAAAATTATCCTTCAAAAATGAGTGGGAGGTTAAACTATTCTCAAATAATCACAGAGGAATTTGTGACCAAGAGACCTGCTCCTCAAGAAATATTAAAGGAAGCACTACAGACAGGTAAGAAAAGGCAGGAGAGAGAGAGAGGTCTGGAGAAAACTGTGGAAATGAAGACTACCACTAACGGTAAAAAGTGAAAAAAAAAAAAGACATGTGGCATATAAAATAGAAATGGCAAAATGGTAGAAGAAAATACTGCCTTTATAGTAATAGCACTAAATGTTAATGGGTTAAACTCCCCAATTAAAAGATGTAGACAAGCAGAATGGATTAAAAAACAGAGCCCATCTATATGCTGTCTACAGAAGACTCATTTTAGACACAAGGACAAAAATAGGTTGAAAGTGAAAGGTTGGAAGATATTTCATAGAAACAATAATCAGAAAAGTGTAGAAATAGCTATACTAATATCTGACAAGTTACACTTCAAATGTAAAACAAGAGACAAGGAAGGACACTATATATCAATAAAAGGCACAATTCAACAAGAAGACATAACAATCATAAATATTTATGCACTGAGCCAGAGTTCTCCAACATACACGTGGCAAACACAACACTGTAGAGAGAAATAGACATCTCTCCCATAATAGTTGGAGGCTTCAACTCCCTGCTTTCATCTATGGATAGAACATCTAGACAGAGGATCAATAAAGAAACAATTTGAATAATACAATAAATGAACTAGGCTTAACAGACATTTACAGAACATTACACCCCATAACAGCAAGATATACATTTTCCTCAAGTATTTATGAATCATTTTCAAGATTAGACTATATGCTGGGTCACAAAGGAAGTCTCAGTAAATTTAAAAAGATTAAAATCATACACAGCATTTTCTTGTATCATAATGGAATGAAGTTGGGAATTAGTAACATGTAGACGGCCAGAAAATTCACAAATATATAGAGGCTAAACAACACACTCTTAAAGAACCAGTGGGTCAAGTAAACAACTATAAGAGAAATCAGTAAATATCTTGAGGCAAATGAAAATGAAAACACAACATATCAAAATGTATGGAATGCAGCAAAGGCAGTGCTAAGAGGGAAATTTATTGCCTTAAATATGTGTATTAAAAAAGAAGAAAAAGCAAAAATCAAGGATTTAAGTGTTCACTTGAAAGAACTAGAGAAAGAATAGCAAACTATCCCAAAAGCAAACAAAAGAAAGAAATTACAAAGATTAGAGCAGAAATAAATGAAATTGAGGACATGAAAACAATAGAGGAAACCAACAAAACCAGAAGTTATTTTTTTGAGAAAATAATAAAATGATGGACCCCTAGCTAAGCTGAGAAAAAAGAGAGAAGATACAAATAAAAACAGAAATGGAAGAGGAGATGCAACCATGACCCCGCAGAAGTAAAAGGAGTAGTGAGAGGATACTGTGAGCAACTTTATGCTAATAAACCAGACAATTTAGATGAAATGGACAACTTCCTAGAACGGTATGAACAACCAACATTGACTTGTGAACAAATAGATGACCTCAACAAACCAATCACAAGTAAAGAGATTGATTCAGTCTTCAACAATCTCCAAAAATGGAGAGGCTGGAGGGAACTGCCTGAAAATGTAGAGCTGTGTTCCAGTGGCCATGTTTCTTGATGATGATTGAATAATGATATAGCTTTCACAATGTGACTGTGTGATTGTGAAAAGCCTTGTGTCTGATGCTCCTTTTATCTACCATGTCAACAGATGAGTAGAACATATGGAATAAAAATAAATAATGGGGGAACAAATGTTAAAATAAATTTAGTTTGAAATGCTAGTGATAAATGAAGGCGAGGGGTAGGGGTATGGTATGTATAATCCTTTTTTTTCTCTGTTATCATTTTATTTCTTTTTCTGTTGTCTTTTTATTTTTTTCTGAATTGATGCAAATGTTCTAAGAAATGATGAATATGCAACTATGTGATGATATTAAGAATTACTGATTATATATGTATATTTGGAGATTTAAAAAAATCTCCAAAAAGAGAAAAGTCCAAGACCAGATGACTTTACATGTGAATTCTACCAATCATTCAAAAAAGAATTAGTACCAATCCTGCTCAAACTCTTCAAAAAAGTTGAAGAGGAGGAAAAGCTGCCTAACTCATTCTGTGAAACCAATATTACACTCATACCAAAGCCAGACAAGAAAAGAAAATGATAGGTAAATCTCTCTAATGTATGTAGATGCAGAAATCCTCAACAAAATGCTTACCAATCAAATCCAGCAGCATGTTAAAAGAATTGTACACCATGACCAATTGGGATTTATTCTACATATGCAAGAATGGTTCAACATAAGAAAATTAATTAATATAATATACCCTATCAACAAATCAAAGCAGAAAAACCACATGATTATCTAGATTTATACAGAAAAGGCATTTGACAAAATCTAACACTCTTTCTTGATGAAAACACTCCAAAGAATAGGAATAGAAGGAACGTCAACGTGATAAAAGGAATATATGGAAAACCCACAGCTGACATCATACTAAATGGAGAAAGACTGAAAGCTTTCCTTCTAAGATCAGGAGCAAGACAAATGTGCCCACTGTTACCATTGTTATTCTGCATTGTGCTGAAAGTTCTAGCCAGGGCAATTAGACAAAAAAAAGAAAAGTCGTCCAAATTGGAAAGGAAGAAGTAAAACTCTGACAGTTTGCAAATGATATGATACTATATGTCAAAATCATAAAAAAAAAAAACTACAGCTAAGCTACTAGAGCTGATAAATGAGCACAGCAAAGTGGCAGGGTACGAAATCAATACCCTAAAATCAGTAGTATTTCTATACACTAGTGATGTGCAATCTCAGGAGGAAATCAAGAAAAAAATCCATTTAAAGTAGCAACAAAAACCAAAATATTTAGGAATAAATTTAACTAAGGATACAAAAGACCTATACACAGAAAGCTACAAGAAATTGCTAAAAGAAATCATGGAAGACCTAAGTAAATGGAAGGGCATACTGTATTCATGGATTGGAAGACTAAATACAGTTAAGATGTCAGTTCTACTGAAATTGATTTATAGATTCAATGCAGTATAAATTAAAATGAAAAAAAACTTATTTTGCAGAAATAGAAAAACCAATAACCACATTTATTTGGAAGGGCAGGGTGCCCTATGTAATTAAAGATATCTTGACAAAGAAAAATGATGTGGGAGGTCTTATACTACCTGACTTTAAAGCATATAACAAAGATACAGTGGTCAAAACAGCATGATACTGGCATAAAGATAGATATACTGGTCAATGGAATCAAATTGAGTATTCAGATGTAGACCCTCTCATCTGTGGACAATTGATATTTGATAAGGCAGTCAAGCCAACCCAAGTGAGACAGAGCAGCCTCTTCAATAAATGGTACTTGGAGAACTGGATATCCATATGCAAAAGAATAAAACAGTATCCATAACAACACCCTACACAAAAAGTAACTCAAAATGGACCAAAACCTAAACATTAACCCTAAAACCATAAAACTTTCAGAAGAAAATATAGGGAAATATCTTACAAATCTTGTAATAGGACGTAGTTTCCTAGCCTTGCAACCAAAGCACAAGCACTGAAGTAAGAAATAGATAAATGGGATCTCCTTAAAATTAAACACTTTTGTGCATCAAAGAAGTTTGTCAGGAAAGTAAAAAGGCAGCCACGTATCTGATAAGGATTTAGTATTCAGAACATATAAAAAGATTCTTTAACTCAACAACAGAAAGACAAACCACCCAATTGAAAAATGGGCAAAAGACAAATGGCTAAAAGGCACATGAAAAGATGCTCAACTTCAATGGCTGTTAGAGAAATACAAATTAAAACCACAACGAGATACCATCTCACACCTACTAGAATGGCCATTATAAAAAAAAAACAAAACAGAAAACAACAAGTGCTGGAGAGGATATGGAGAAAGAGGCACACTTATCCACTGTTGGTGGGAATGTAGAATGGTACAACCACTCTGAACAGCAGTTTGGGGGTTCCTCAGGAAGTGAAGTATAGCATTGCCATATGATCCAGCAGTTCCATTGCTAGGTATATATTCAGAGGACATGAGAGCAAGGACACAAATGGACATTTGCACACCGATGTTTATAGCAGCATTATTTACGATTGCCAAGAGTTGGAAACAGCCCAAATGTCCTTCGACAGATGAGTGGCTAAACAAGCTGTGGTATATATATATACAATGGAATATTATGCAGCTGTAAGACAGAATAAAGTTATGAAGCATGTAACAACATGAATGGACCTTGAGGACATTATGTTGAGTGAAATTAGCCAGAAACAAAAGGACAAATACTGTATGGTCTCACTAATATAAACTAATGAGTGATCTTGGAGAATTGAAGTTAAGAACATAGGTTATCAGGAGACAGAAATAGGATAGAGATTGGGCATTGGTGCTGAAAGAATACAGATTATGCAACAGGACTGATTGTAAAAATTCAGAAATGGATAGCACAATACTACGTGATTGTAGCACAATAATATCAGTACACTGAATGAAGCTGAATGTGAGCATGATAGAGAATGGTAGGGGGCACATATGAAATCAGAAGGAAAGTTACAGGATAAAGACTGAGATGGTGTAACTTAGGAATGCCTAGAGTGGACAATGATGGTGATTAAATGTACAAATTAAAAAGTGTTTTTGCACGAGGGAGAACAAATGAATGGCAGTATTACAGGGTGTTGAAAACAAATGGTTTATGGGAAGAAATACAAAAGCTAGGGTTTATAGTCAACAGTAACACTGTAATGTGCTTCCACTGAATGTAACAAAGCCATTATGCCAAAACAGAATGTCCGTAGGCGGGAGGTGGGGGTGGGGGCATGGGAAAGGGGTGTATATTTTTTGAGGCAAAAAAGGATATGTCTTCAGATAGAGTATGGTGGTGAAGGCATGTCTATACACATAAGTTGGATTGTATGATATGTGAATAAAGCTGTTTAAAAGAGAGAGAAACAAGTGCTGGAGAAAATGCAGAGAAAGGGATGTGCCTATTCACTGTGGGAAGGGAAACTGAGAGGTGCAGCCCCCGGAGGGCAGTGTGGTGGTTCCACAGGCAGCTAGGGGTGGGGTTGCCATATGATTTGAAACCCCATGCGCAGTATATACTGGAGGAACTGAGTGTGGGGATAAGGATGGACATTCTGGCAGCAGTGTTCCTTATACGGAATGAATGGAGGTGGCCTAAGGGTACAACGACTGAGGAGTGGAAGGGGAACTATTGTGTACATGCAGTGGACAACTGAGCTGCCGCAAGAAGGAATGAAGTTGTGAGGCATGCAACTAGGTAAATGAACCTTAAGGACTGTAGGTTGAATGAAATGTCAGAAACAAAAAGACAAATATTATCATACCTCACTCCACATGGACTAACTATAATATAAAAACTCAGCAAACTAAAGTTGAGAGCATGGATTATCAGGTTAGGCCCTATTGTAAAGCATCCTCCATTGCAAGCTCTTACAGCAGCCATGTATATTCAGGAGGTGTAACTGTTAATTCTAAATTCAGAGTTACTGAGCTGTTTGTATATACCATGGCTGTTCCCAGAAACCTCAGGTATTTATGTGACACTTGAGACTCAGAGTTAGAGCTCTGAAGCTATGAAAGTCAGCAGTACCCCATATAGAAACTGTTTAGAAAGTTGAAAAAGTAATTTAAAATATTGGCAAAGTCCCCTGAGGGAGGGGAGAAAGACTATGGAACTATTAAACCTTACCATCAGGGAATCCCCTGATACTGTGTCAAACTTTAGGGACACCCAAATCGATAGGCCATGTCCTTGATCATGAGGCTTACTCTTGTGAAGCTTATGTAGGTAGCTGAGAAGCTCAGACTACCTATAGGCATGCCTAAAAGTTACTTCTGGAGGACCTCTGTTGTTGCTCAGATGTGGCCTCAGTCTCTCTAAGCCCAACTCTGCAAGTGAAATCATTGCCCTCCCCCCTACGTGGGACATGACATCTAGGGGTGAAAGTCTCCCTGGCGAAGTGGGAGAGGACTCCCAGGGATGAATCCAGACCTGGCACTGTGGGATCAGCAATCCATCCTTACCAAATGGGGGAAAAGAAGTGTAATTAATTAAGTATCAGTGGCAGAGAGAGTTCAAATAGAGTTGGGAGGCTACTCTGGAGGTTGCTCTTATGCAAGCTTCAGGTAGACATTGCTTCCTATCATACCTGCCAACCCCCAACCAGGATCATTCCATCCAATCCTAAAGAACATCTAGGGCAATTTATAAGATTCCACAAGGGTTCCAGGCACTAGAGTAACTTGCCAGAAACCTACAACCTCCAGATGGTTCCCTGGTCCAGATAAGTCCTGAAACCAATCCCAGCCTCTCTAGAACATAAGATACTTCCATCTCCCTACCCCATATTAGTGACAGACCCTTCCAAAATAAATAATTTAGAATTGCCATAGCCCAAACAACCCCAAAGAGAGGTATGGAAAGATCAAAGATGATGGTGGAAATATACATTGAAAGATAGGACTTAACAAGTGAATATGAATGCTGAATCATTAAATTGATATCTCATTTAGTCTCCAGTATATTGAGCTGCTAGAAGTAAAAATCTAAAACTGTGATATTGTAACCCATGTCAAAGTCTGAAATATGTTCTACAACTAATTGTGGTGCTGTGCTTGGAAATTTATAGCTTTTTTGTATGTATGTTATTGTTCACAAAAAAAGAAGGAAAAAAAGTGGAT
>PVIY010038381.1:0-23949 GCA_004026745.1 Myrmecophaga tridactyla | reverse complement strand
GGAGAGATTGCAAATAAATGAGAGAAGATGGGCTAGAAATTATATATCATTCAATATCCTGTTAATTTCCTAAGTTTGGCTGAATACTTATTTTAAGTTCTGAGCTAGAATAAAGTGAAGACATAGAGTAAAAGAAATTAAAAAGAAGATGGGAAAGAGAATTTGGGACCAACTAGCCCATAATGACTTCATCTCAATGCTTCAGTAGCAGGTTTTATACCTGATAATGCTGCATTCTTTATACTTCCCAGTCTTCAGCATGTACAAGTGTATATTTAACAAATGAATTGAAAAAATTAGTGTCCTGAATTAATGATTGATAAACTGGCAATTGGATGAAACAGTAAAGGGAATATGGAAAGAAAATAAGAGAAAGAACAGGTAACTAAAGAACACTGTGTTAGTTAGATTCAGTTGTCAACTTGGCCAGGTGAAGGCACCTAATTTTGTTGCTGTGGACGTGAGCCAATGGTACATGAACCTCATCTGTTGCTAATTAACATCTGCAGTCGGCTAGGAGGCGTGCCTGCTGCAATGAATGAAGTTTGACTTAATTGGCTGGTGCTTAAATGAGAGAGGGCAACCTAGCCCAGCCCAAGCAGCTCAGCACATCTCATCTCAGCACTCACAGCTCAGCCCAGGCTTTTGGAGATGCAGAAAGGAATCACCCCGGGGAAAGTTGTTGGAGCCCAGAGGCCTGGAGAGAAGGCCAGTAGAGATCACCCTGTGCCTTCCCATGTAAGAAAGAACCTCAGATGAAAGTTAGCTGCCTTTCCTCTGAAGAACTAACAAAATAAATCCCCTTTTATTAAAAGCCAATCTGTCTCTGGTGTGTTGCATTCCGGCAGCTAGCAAACTAGAACCAACACGAAGTGAAACAAACAGTTTTGATGCCAATATGTGCAAAATTATTTTAAAAGGATTTTGCATTTTACAGCTGTCTGATTCTACAGAAATAAATAATCAAAATCCATGACTACATATTAACATACATTCATCTTTCATCTTGTAACTAGCAGAGTACTTGGCATAGAAATGAGATATTTAATCAATATTTATGGACTGATTGAATCATTTATTTACACTTACAGGTGCTGACAATAGGGGTGAAAGGTCATCACTGATCATGTTCCCAAGCACAAGATTTGCATCAAAAATCTGCAACATTTTGCAGTGCAAGGGTAGTTCAGTGGTACAATTCTGGCCTGCCACGTGGGAGACATGGGTTCGATTCCTGGCCTTTACACCACCACTCCATAACCCCCCCCCCAAAATTTCGATAAATGGTGCTGTAATAACAGAACAGTCACATGGAAAAAGAATGAAATGTGACCCCCACCTTAAAAGCATATAAAAAAAAAAAGCTCTGCAACATCTCACTACTTATGAAGCACATGTGCATATATATATACACACATACACATATACACGTGTGCACACAAGTATAAATTAAGGTTTACATACACTACCCACACTGCAAAGACAAATTACGGGGAATATTTTTCTAATTATTAATATTAGCTAATCTAATCCCTTGAAAGCTTCTTGAAAATAAAAGTGGAAAAGTGCTATAGGTAAATGATTAGAAAAACTTCTAGGGAAATGCCTAGCAACATGGCTAGAATGGCATGCTATAAAGATGACTCCCAAAAAAAGCAATTAAAAAAGAAAAGCAATGAGGAGTCTCATGAATCACAAAGGCATATCACAAAAATTTGATAATATGCTCCTTACATATATTTATAATTAATCCTCAATAAAAACAATGTTTAAATGTCTGTGTACAAGTAAACATATCCTATCCACTGTGCAGCACAGCATAAAAATAAACAGGTTCATACACAAAGATAGCATTCCAAGATATTGAACAATTCATAACATTTTAAGGTTCTATCAAAATGCATATTTAGATTAAACTGGTGTTAAACATAAGTAGAAAGAATCAAGAGCGATTTGCTCTGTTTCATCAAAGGGAGCTAACAATCATCACCATAAATTTTAGTTATTATATTTACATAATTCTAAAACTTCGGAAGAAGAATGCATTATGTTTATACCTATGATGCATTAAATAATGCAGAGAACAGGGAGAGAAAAAATTCTTAAGTATTAGGACAGTTAAGATACATGATAAACTGTAGTTACACAAAGCTGAAAAGTTTAAAATGATACTGAATGTCATTTAACCTTCCTAGAGCTTGAATCCCCATTCAAAAAATAAAATAAAAGGCAAGCATATCCTTGCAACACAAATGTATTAAAGCTGTAAAATATAAATTATTACAAGTTAAGGCACTACAATCCTGCAACTCTACCACCTCCTAGCTGTGTGACCTGGCAACTTAATTTCTCTGTACCTTAGCTTTTTCATCTGAAAACTGGAGTTGATGGAATGGGATTATTTTGAAAATTCAAGATCATGTTGGTAAAGCATGCAAGGCATGAGCCTTACACATATCAAGCTCTCATTAAAAGCTTTAAAATAATAGAATAAAACTCAAAATTAATTTCAAAATAGCCAGACACTATACAAATAAAAGTCACTCCAGCCACCGTGTTTAATCTGCAGTCCACTTTCATAAATTAAAGCACATGAGGAGAAGAGAGTCAAAGGTTGATTTAATATAAATGACTCATGGAAACTATATATCACCTGCTCACCAATAACATTTCCAATCTCTCCCCCACTATGATAAATAATATTTGGACAGGAGGGAGGACAACATTACCAGCAGTTATTGTCTGTAGGTAACTTATCTGCATTTCCCTACCTACAAGGTCTCACCTTTTACTTTCTTGTTGGTCTTTGCATATTCATTTTTTTTCTTCCCCACATGGGCAGGCACCACAGGAATTCCCCAGCATGGCAGGCAAGAACTCTGCCACTGAGCTACCATCACACCGCCCTGCATATTCTTTTTGTATAAATTAACTTCTAATATTACGATGAAAAGAAAAGCCTCCCTTGCCCCCTACCCCACCCCAGCAGACACTTTTAGGAATGGCCTTATGAGCACACCCAAACACACAAGAGAGTGAATGCAGAAAACTGACCGCCTGGCTCCCGAGTGTGATTTTGTCTACAGAGGCTGGCTGTCACACCTACTTCCATTACACTCCCATTCCAGCATTAAGGGAGAAACACGGGAAAAGGTACTAGGCAAATATCCAGTTCCTGCTCTAAGCCAATTATTTTTGGAAGTACTGATCATTTCAAGACTCTCCAGACATACCTAAGCTTGACTCTAAGTCTCATTCGCTTAAATACAAAAGGCGAATTAGCTACTTCTTCTCTACTAGGATCAAAATGGTCTGTATATTCCCAATATGTGTGACTCGCCTCATTTCCAACTCCAAGCTCAAGGTTGAAAAAGGAAACTTTTAACTGCAGACCAGTCAACCTCAAGACTTGTTGCTATTCCTCGCACAAGCCTGGGCAGTATGCCTAGAGTAGGGCTGAAACATGCTAAAGAATACTAGAGAGCTTTTCCTTTCTTAAGTAACACTTGAGGTCCCAAAGTCTCCCCTAAGGGCTGACGTCTACCTGTGCCAGGATCTAACAGAGGAACTAGTTACCACTCATTCAATGTGCCTTTCCATCTTTCCTCCAAAGGCGTTAACTTGCAAAACGAACATCTCACCACCCATGCGGGTTTGAAAGGATGTATGTACCCTAGAAAAGCCATGTTTTAATCTAAATCCCATTTCATAAAGGTAGAATAATCCCTATTCAATGCTGTATGCTTGAAACTGTAATCAGATCATCTCCATGGAAATGTAATTTAATCAAGAGTGGTTGTTAAACTGGATTAGGTGACAACAGGTCTCCACCCATTTGGGTAGATCTTGATAAGTTTCTGAAGTCCTATAAAAGAGGAAACATTTTGGAGAAAGAAGGAGATTCAGAGAGAGCAGAGAAGAACGATATAGCCACGAGAAGCAGAGTCCACAAGCCAGTGACCTTTGCGGATTAAGAAGGAAAATGCCTCCCGGGGAGCTTCATGAAACAGGAAGCCAGGAGAGAAAGTAGCAGATGACGCCATGCTCTCCATGTGCCCTTCCAGCCAAGAGAGAAACTGACTGTGTGCCTTTCCAGATGAGAGAGAAACCCTGAACTTCATCGGTCTTCTTGAACCAAGGTATCTTTCCCTGGATGCCTTTGATTGGACATTTCTACAGAATTGTTTTATTTGGACATTTTCTCGGCCTTAGAACTGTAAACTAGCAACGTATTAAATCCCCCTTTTTAAAAGCCGTTCTGATTCTGGTATATTGCATTCTGGCAGCTAACAAACTAGAACACCACCTCTGAGTCTTATGGAAGAATTCAGCTTCTCTATTATCGCTAAGTTATGTTGTTACTCTCACACTGTTCCTCTCACCTTATTTATACTGCTATAATGGAGTCAGGAGACCAACATCCAAATCTCAGCACTGCGATTTTCTAGTTTGGACTTGTGGCAGGTTTACTTAACCTGTTCTCAAGCTCCTTGTATACAATGAGGTCTAAAAAATAATACATATCTGCTCAACTACCTACTGAGTTACGTAGAGACTGGATGAGACAGAGTATGCAAAAATATTTTGAGATTTAAAAATGCTATATATCAGGATTCTAAATTTAAAATAATATTTAGATGCAGGTTCTACATTGACATCATTTGCTAATAAGAGATCTCTTGAAGTGTTACCAAGTTACTCAGGGAATGGAGCAAATCTTTTCTTGAATTTGCTTCATGGATTCAAAGATCCAAGAAGAAGTTGATACGAAAAGAAGGCAGGTATGACTTCAAAATAGCCTGAATCGTAAACGTAGATGAGCACTTTAGGAAGTATCATTACTTAAATCTTCCCTCTTCACTTCTCTTTCCTACCATCTACAAATAGTTTCAAACTTCTTCTATCAAGCTTTTGCCTCTGTCTCGGATATCCTTTCCCCTCACCCTTCATACCCACATTTTTCCACATTTTCCTCTATCTTTTGAGTTTCCTCATTGCTAAAGCAAATACCATGCAATGAATGGGTTGGTTAAACAATGGGAATTTACTGGCTCGTGGTTTTGAGGCTAGGAGAAGTCCAAATCAAGCCATCATCAAGGTGATGCTTTCTTCTGAAGCACCTTTGTTCTGGGGGTGATCCTTGATTCCTCTACCACACAGCAATACAATAGCCTCTACCTTCTCATCCAAGTTCCACTGACCTTCAGCTTCTTGCTTGCCTTGGCTTTCTCTCCTGTCTGAATTTCATTCTGCTCAGAAAGTACGCCAATGATAGGATTAACACCCATTTTGACTGAGGTGGGCCAGACCTTAACTGAAGGAACCTCATCAAAAGTTCCAACGTACAATGGGTTCACACCCATGGGAATGGATTAAGTTTAAGAAGATGTGTTACTGGGGTACATAGCTCCAAGCCACCATATTCTATGTTACAGCTAAAAGGCTGTAACCCTCTTAAAGGGTTTTAGTGACATGAGAGCTTGAATAGATCTCTCCGCCCTCAGCACTCACTCTGTCACTTTGCTCCCGGCTTGCACTTTGTCATTTATATCCCACCCTGGATATCAGTCATTTCTGCATATCTCTCTCTCCCCACCAGATGCTGGGAAACAATTCTCCATTGTCTATGCGCTCCATGGTTAATATATCTCTCACATTTATACAGTTCTTAAAACTGAGCTCTTTGTTCCACCATATTCCAGAAGGCATGGTTGCTAACCATTCTAAAAGATTCAAGTTCCTTAAGCATAAAGCTCCTTCTCTACAATGGAACCCATTATGTATTGTCCTATGAGAACTGGGGCTCAGGGTACCAACATAAAATGCAACTTTCTGGCCTTCAGAGTAATAAATGATCCTTCATGTCTGACCCATGAGTCTTGTGTCTTCTACCAGTATCCAAGAAACTGCGGCTGTCTGACTTGTTTGCTTGCAGAGCCTTCAGAGCCTTCAAGTTCTTTAAACTAGAAGGAGGCTAATCTTTAAGAATAGAAACCATGCCTCCATTATTTTTATCTCCAACATCTTTCCTGTGGGAGACACCCAAACAGTGGTGACTGAAGACCATTCACATCCATGGTTGGGGACAGATAAGCATTAAGGTAAACCAGAATGGATGGGGTAAGCAGGTAAATAAAAGTAAATCTGATTTATCAACTCACCACTCAGTTCAAGGTTAAATGATGACAAAATTCTGCTTACATAAAGAGAATAGAGATGCTCAAACTAAAGTCGAAAGCTGGCTGCTGCTTCTTTGCAAGATTCCTTTCATCCCTTCTCTACAGAGATTATAGTATTAGGAAACAACTAATGGTGTCTCACTGCTGCCATCTGCCTCTCCACCTCAGAGCAGCTGCAGCGTTAGGTACTAAATCAATTCTAAGCAACCCTCAATGCCCTCCATTTTCTGGGGGGGTTGGGGGGTAGTTCAAGGGAAAGCCTGAGATAATCTAAAGCCTTGGTGATCTCTCTGAGCCTCTTCCCTCTTTCTCTGTTGCTCTCTGGCCACTGGATTACTCAAATGCCGACAAGACACTGAGGAGCGGAAGCTGAAACCCAAACCAGTCAATTTTGATGTTCACTGCTTTTTTAGAAAAGCCACATAAAATTACCAGATAACATGAACGTAGGTGATATATTTCCCTAAGTAAATTGCCACCAAAAACAGAAAAAAACAACAACCTAAACACAGTTCCTTAGTGATCCCAAAGTCATGAGTCAGTAGAGGGACAATTTCCTTCAATTAATGGGATAGATTTATCTCTAAAGAAGCAACTCAAATTTACTGAGGACTCAATATGTGCCAATGTCCCAAGCATTCTCTCAAATCTCAACCACCCTATGAAGGAGATACAACCATTATCCTGCTTTACAGATGATAAAATCCAAGCATAGAGATGTTAAGTTGCTAACTTGCCACCGTGGCAGAGCTATGAATTGGTGAAACCTGAGATTCCAATCAAGACTGACTTACCAGGTCATGATTTCACCACTATGTTAAGAGTGCTGTAGAACACTGCAATGAAGTGGTATGCAACACATCAGAATATGACAGAAACCCACAAAACCCAGCATGTCTACTCTGCAGCAATGTAGTTTCCACCAGGTTTTTTCTTTCTAAAAACTTCTCTAGCACAACTTGAAAATATGCCATTGTCATTCTCTTGTACTTATCCAACCCCAGAGCCCAAACACACCTGTAATGAGCTGATCAAGTCCTATTAATTTCTTGTTCTCCCATTGTGGAGATGTTAAAAAGGAGGGGAATAGATAAAAAAAAACACAGGTGACAGAAAGAGAAAAGTCATCTCACAACAAAGCATCGAAGATCCACAGCTGGAGGGAAAAAAAAAAGTAATGGGACAACAGAAAAACAAACCCCAAACTACACAGACTCGGAGTAAATGAAAGGGAAGTTTCAGGGAAATGCCATCTCATAGGATTGATTTATTAATTTAATATTGATATTAAATTTATTTAATTTAATTCTATTAATTTAACTCTACTATTCATTTGAAAGTTGCTCGTTATTCAGAGCTCTTAAAACAAATAAAATAACTAATTGAAAAAAAATGAATATTCAGTCCCGACTTGCCTGGATTTAGTATTTCGGTTTTGCATTTGCATTTCTGCAGACACCACAAGACTCTTCAGCTCCCTCCCACGCAAGACTGTCCTCTGTTTCCACCCACACTCACCTCACACCCATTCTGATTAAAAAAAAGAGAGTGAGAAACTAGTTAACTTACTGTAAATTTTCCAGGGACAGCTGTTCTTTATTTTCTTCATTTTGCACGTAATTTGTCCTTGGCAATTAAAGATTAATGTGAAATCGTGGTAAAACACATTGCAAGTTCACCCTCAGACATGTTCCCTACTCCCCTCTCCCCCAGATTCCCAAGGATGAATATCGAAACCATACATTATAATCTTCTACCAGAACGCGTCTTGAGCCCCCATGCAATTCCAGAAGCGCTCTGGAAGGAGAGGATTCCACAAGCCAACTTCAATGAGATTATCCAGAAGTCTAGAATGTTGCTCTTCAAAGAGAAATTCACTTTAACATGTGACAAATCAGAGACTGTCATATCTTGTATGTGATTTCCTCCGTCTACCCTGTGAATTCACAGCTTGTTACAATTATGAATTTGATAACTGACAGCTTGCCTAGACCAACATTTTAATGCCTTACTCTAGAAAATTAAAGTGAATATTCAAATTATTCACATACGGAAGATTTTTTTAAGAGATGCTTCATAAACAAAAGTGGCATACAAATTTAGTTTTAAACCATAATAACTATTCAAAAAATAGCAATCAAAGATGTTTTTAAGCAAAAGAGTCTTACTTTCTTTTGCATGTTTTACAGTGCATGCCCTTGAAAAACTAGGAAGTGTCAGAAGTTTCAAAAAGAAAACGTCTTAGACACTAAGGTTGGTTTGGAGCAGGGAAGGAGAGCTATTTACATGAGAAAACGACATGATTACTCTCCAAGTTCTGAAACCACAAGACCCTTTTCACATGAAATATGATGCCTCTTTCCAAATATGTTTAAATTATTATTCATGATTCAGGAAGATTCTGATAAATTCATAAAGGAACGACAATCAGACCTACCTCCGTTATTTGAAGGTAATAATTCTGAACACACACACAGAAGAATATACTCTTCCAATAACTTTACAATTTATTGGGACACATAATATTATAGCCAACATGATATTATAGTCATGCTACCAGAATAAATTTAAAAAAACATAAAAGTGTACAACACACAGAGTGAACCATACTGTAAACTATGGACTAATTAACAATACAATATTGTTTCATCAATTGTAACCAAGGCACCACACTAATGGAAAATGTTTACTGATAGAGAACACTATGTGTTGCATATGGGGTCTGGAAGGCAATAGAGAGAAGAGCAGGAAGAAATAAGATAGACATTTGAAAGGATTCCTAATATCTCAGATTCTTAATTTCTGCAGTAGTCATTCTAAAGGGTGTGAGGCAGAGATCTCACTGTGGTTTTGGCTTGCATTTCCCTACGAGCTAATGATGTTAGCATCTTATCACTGTACTTATTACCCATATGTATATGTTCTTTGGAGAAACGTCTATTCAAGTGTCTTGCCCATTTTTTCAATTAGGTAGTCCTTTTGCTGTTGAGTTGCTGGATTTCTTCATATATTCTGGGTATCATACCCTATACAGATATGTGGTTTCCTAATATTTTCTCTCACTCTAAAGGCTGTCTTTTTCCTTTTTTGATAATGCTCTTTAATGCACAGAAATTGTTAAGTTTGATGAGATGCCATTTATCCATTTTCTCTTACACTTTTGGTATAAACCCTAAGAAAGCATTGCCTAAAACAAGGTCCTGAAGATGTGACTCAATGTTTTCTTCCAGGAATCTTATACTTCTGTTTCTTCCATTTAGATCTTTGATCCATTCTGAATTAATTTTTTTGTATTTGGGGTAAAGTAGGTATTCTACTTCCATTCTTTTGCATGTGGATATTGAGCCTTCCTGGCACCAGTTTTTGAAAAGATTATTCTTTCCCTATTGAGTGGAGCTCGCAGCCTCGTCAAAATCTGTAAGTCAGTCAGAAATTCTGGGAAAGATAGCAGAGTAGGAAGCTCAGGACTCACTCCTTCTCCAAAGCAGCTAGAAAATAGACAGAACTGTCTGAAACACTTTTACAAGGCTCCAGAGGCCAGAATAACACTGTACAGTATCCAGGGAGGAATGGGAAGAAGAGGCTGAGAAACTGTGGTAAGGAATTATGAGCAGCTCACTCTGCAGCGGCTGCCGGCACCAAGTCCCCATTCTCAAGGCAGGCTGCCTAAGGGCCAGCCCCTGGCTAGGCTAGCTGCTGTTCAGAGAGAGGGACATAAAAATCTTTGTCCCCCAAAACAGGGAGGGCACATGGCCAAATGCTGATCACAGCTTTTGAGTGGCAAATTCGGATTACTGGGTCCCAGCTCTGAGCCACTCTTTCAACCCATCTCAGACCAGCTGCAGCAACTGCTTTCAACCCCGCCCCCCAAAGGGGAAGAGGCAATGAAGGTTTAAAGACACTGCCTCTTCAGGGCTGCAGGGAGCAGTATGGTGAAGGGCACCACCTGCTGGGCAGGCCAGGAAAACACAGCTTTGGGAAATCATCAAAAAGGCTTTTGGAGTCTTTCCTGAGTTTCTTGACTTTCCCCAGTCCCTCTGAAGCTGGAATTCATCTCCTTCATGGGTCCCTGACCCTGTTCTGACTGGGAAATACTGACTTGGGAAATCCTCTCCAGGGTGACCCACCTCCCAGGATTTGATCCCCAGGCAAAAGCACCTAGAGGCAATGAAAGGTATGTTAAAAAAAATTTTAATTAAATTAAAAAATAAAAATTAAAGAGGCAAACCAAAAACAAACAGAAAAGATCATGATCATCATTCTCAAACAATGAACAGAGCAGAGGAAAGGAAGCTTTCTCCTGGGATGAAATAATTGCTCAAATAATGAAACCTTAAAAACTGCTATATATCCAGGGCAAGATTGAGATGAAGGAGAGCTAGAAAAATCTTGTTAGCTAAACACGGGAAAATCTAAACAGCTATTATAAGTTAAATCAAGTATCAAAGAAAAGCCTTAATACAGAGTGAACCAACAATAAAACTCTACGCAAGTGAGAGAAACCGAACTTCAGAGTAAACTCATCAAGATAATCAGATGCCAAGACATCAGCAAAAAATTACCAGCCATAATAAGAAACATGGAAGATACTGGTAAGTGAATAAAAAAGTAAAACTTCAGAGGAGATACAGAACTTGAACAACTCATCAAAGATGTTCAAACAAATTTCCTAAATCAATTTAAGGATATGAAGAAAAATATGGCTAAAGAGAGAAAGAATATTAAGAAGACACTAAGTGAGCATAATGAAGAATTTGAAATTATAAACAGAAAAATAAAAGAAATTATGGGGATGACAGGCACAATAGAAGAGACAAAAACATACTAAAGGCATACAACAGCAGATGTGAACAGGCAAAAGAAAGAATCAGTGAACCAAAAGACAGAACAACTGGAATCGTATGACAAAAGATCAAGAAAAGAATGGAAAAATAGAGTAGGGTCTCAGAGATTTAAATGATAGCACAAAGCACACAAACATGTGTGTCATGGGTGTTCCAGAAGGAGCAGAGAAGGGAAAAGGGACATAAAGAATAACAGGAAATAATGGCCAAAAATTTTCCAACCCTTATGACTGGCATAAATAAACACATCCAAAAAGTGCAACAAATTCCAAACAGAAAAAAATCTTAATAGACCTACTCCAAGACACAGACTAACCAGAATGTTGAATGACAAAAACAAAGAGAGAATAGCAAAGCAGTAATAGAAAAGTGACTCATCCCACACAAGAAAACCGCAATGTGATTAGGTGCCAATTTCTCAACAAAAACCATGGAGGCAAGAAGGCACTGGTATGATGTATTTAACGTACTGAAAGAGAAAAACTGCCAGCCAGGAATTCTTCATCTGGCAAAATCGTCAGTTGAGAAAGAGGGAGAGTTTAAAATATTCACAGATAAATAAAAACTGAGAAGGTTTATCAACCACAGACCTGCTCTATAAGAAATTCTAATAGCAGTTTGGCAGGCTGAAAGGAAAAGAAAGGGGAGAGAGGTTTGGAGTAGAGTGTAAAAAATGAAGATGATCAGTAAGGGTAACTAAATAAAAGAAAGACAAAAATAAGATGTGATATACAAAAACCAAAGGGCAAAATGGCTGAAGTAAGTACTGACTTTATAGTAATAAGTGAATATTAAACTCCCCAATCAAAAGACACAGACTAGAAGAATGGATTTAAAAGGGAGATTCAATTATATGCTGTTTATAAAGGACTCACCTTAGACCCAAAGACAAAGAAATGTTTAAATTCAAAGTGAACAGTATCCAAAAAGGGGCTGGGGTAGCTGTACTAACGTTGAACAAAATAGACTTAAAATGCAAAACTATTAAAAGAGACAAAGAAGGGCCTAAGAATTAATAACAGGAGCCAATACACCAAGAAAAAATAGCATTTGTGCACTTAACCATGGTGCCCCAAATTACACAAGGCACGTACTGGCAAAATGAAGGGAGAGAACTTTTGCCTGAGTCATGCGGTGAGGATGACATGGTGGGGTTCCCTCATGCACTGCTTTGGGCCTCTTCTAGTTTGCTCGCTGTTGGAATGTGATACACCTGAAACAAAATGACTTTTAAAAAGGGGAATTTATTAAGTTGCAAGTTTACAGTTCTAAGGCTGTGAAAAATGTTCCAATTAAAGCAAGTCTATTAAAATGTCCATATTAAGGCACCAACGAGAGGTTACCTTCACGTAAGAAAAGCCGATGACGCTCAGGGTTTCTCTGTCAACTGGCAAGGCACAGGCTGAACATGACAACGTCTGCTAGCTTTCCCTCCAGGCTTCCTGTTTCATGAAGCTCTCCTGGGGGCTTTTTCCTTCTTCATCTCCAAAGGTCTCTGTCTGGTGAACTCTGTGGTTCTCTTGTCATTCTGCAGCATCTTCCAAAGTGTTTCCTCTTTTAAAGGACTCCAGTAAACTAATCAAGACCCACCTGGAATGGGTGCAGTCACATCTCCCTCTATTCAAAAGTCAATACCTGCAATTGGGTGAGTCACATCTCCATGAAGATAATCTAATTAAGTTTCCAATTACAGTGCTGTATAAGGTTCAAGAGAAATGGGTGCTCCCACAAGACTGGATTAGGATTATAGCATGGCTTTTCTAGGGTACACAAGTTCTCTCCAACCAGCACAGGGCTGCCACCTGCCTCAGGGCGCTGTGTGTGCTGTCCAGGGCTGAGCACCTGGAACTCACTACGAGCGCAGTTCAACTTGCAGCCTCAATGCCCACCACCACCAAGACCTCCCCGACGGCCCCGGCAACCCCTGCTCTACCACCACTTTAGCACCAAGAATCTGTGAAAGCTACAGCAACCGCTTTAGCTGTGTCAGTGCTAGCATTGCTAACACTACCTGCTTCTGGACAGACTGTTAAGAAGATAAGAGCTACTGTTCACAGAATTCAACAGTTAGTGATTGCCACACAGGGAAAGGCACAAAGCTGTGTTCTGCTCCTAATGCCACTCTGATGCCAATTCTACAGCCAAAACCACAACTCAGCTTCCTCTCCCACAGTTCCCCCACAGTCATTACACCAGGTACAACAAATACTACTTTGACTCCAACCTCACAACCTGCATGGAAGTCTACCTTTGATGCAGCCAGTTTCACTGGGGGAACTGTCCTCATCTTGGGTTACAGGCTGTAACTTTCTTTCTCTATAAATTCTGTAAATCTAAAGAACGGAATTACCATACTCCATAAAACATCCACAAATTAACACAGACTGGTGGTTCATTCGAGTAATTCACTGACACAAAAATACTCTCTCTCTAGAGATGTCCCACATGGAAGATGCTATTTCAGGATCTTTCAATTTCCAAAGGATGCATATAGGATAATCCGGAGTATCGTCCTCGAAAAATCAGTTAAATCATTTTGCTCAACGGGAGTATTTAAAATATTCTGCTTGAATCCTTATGGCTGTCTCCTTTTAAGTGGCCGCTGCAGTGGGATTATGTTCTCTTCTTGACATGCCCAATATAACTTTTTGTAAGTGATGGAAAATATTGTCCTACACAGAAAACCTTATGGCTCTTAGCAATTTAAATCAGTCACTTTTAAAGCTTGAAAGCTGCACTACTTTCATTCCAACTCAGGATATAATTTTGTGACCAGAATGGAGAAAAATGTGCCAAATGAGCATCAATCAGGTGGATTTTTGGCTACCATTTACGACATGGAATAAATCTGCAAATTTCATAGTATTAAACTGTATCCTTAGAGTAAACTTCTGTGTTTGAGAAGTTATTTTATTCTACATTAGAAGTAAAATGCCACACAGGGAATTACATTCCAGATTTAAAGAAATGAAGGGATACAAACCATTAATGTACAGTAGGTTATTATTCACACTTGTAAAGCACCTTATATCATTGAGAAAATAAAGACAGACTGGAAAGTAGACTTAACTTTAACTGTTTGTGAATTGTTCTTTCACATTAAGGAAGGTGAAAGGTTGGTTCTAAGGATGTAATTTGTGATGTCAGCAAGCAGTAAACTTGCTTTTAGATACTATACTGTCACTGTTCAATTGAAAACTTGTTTACTTAACTTGAGAGCTGAATAACTTAACCTAAAGGATTATACAAAAATTGAAAGCATTCATGTATTAAACCTCCCAACATTTTTCTTATGGCTGTTAAAAAAGAAAGGTTAATTAGAGATATAACTGGCTTAATTATATTTTCCTTTGCACTTAAAAAAAAAGTATCCAGGGCAGGCCACAGTGGCTCAGCAGGCAGAGTTCTTGCCTGCCATGCCGGAGACCCGGGTTCAATTCCCAGTGCCTGCCCATGCAAAAAAAACAATGAAAATAAAAAAATAAGCATCCAATGATAAAAAAAAATATTTATTCCTTCTAGCCTCCTATATTCTGGAGCAGCTAGAAGGAAAAATCTGGGAGGATGGTATGGCAGCCCCTGACAAACTCTGGTACCTGTCCTGTAAGTACTTGTTGAGGAGTGCTTTGAGAATCATTGCTTTTTTCTTTCTTTCCTTTGTATATATGTTATATTATGAAATTTTAAAAATTAAAAAAAATTAGCATCTGAACACTGTATCTCCAAAGGAAACTTTGCTGAAAAGTAACTTTCACGAGGCAAGGATATATTTTTAGGACCATCTACCATCATTAAATGAGACAATCATTATAAGTTTTCAGACAACAGATATAACCAATGAGATTTTAGAAAATCTAAGGATTTTTTGACCAAATTTACTGTAAATCTTTAATATTAATGTTTTATGACTACCCTGTATGAATAGATTGAGCTTTCTTTCTTTCTTTATCCTTCTCTCCATTCCTTTCTGTTGGTTTAAATTTCCATAGTGCAATGAGTATATATACTTTTACTTCTATAGTTTTCTTTTTAAGCACAAGTTTTGTTTTGTTTTTTCTTCACTTAGATCAAACTTTAAAAGGGTAACTTTTCCCCAGCCTCTGACATATTGGTTTAGTTCAGAGGCTTACTTAGTTTTAAATGGGCCATTTGTTTTTCCAGATTGCCATTAAAGTTTCTTCATTTTAGTTTCTTTAGCCTATAGTGGCTGAGTTTAGCACTTGGTTTTCAGTATTTTATAGTAGAAAAGATGAATTGTTTTGGTCCATTTCATAAACTGAAACTCTTTGCATTTACTTAGATAATTTTATTAAAGGATCTTAAAAAATCTTAAAAAAATGAAGATTTATTGCTTTTCTGTTACTTGTTGGTACAATTAAAGTTTGTTTTACTTGCACAATTGTACATACACCTAATATTTTCAAGTGCCTTTCCTGTTTAAAATCTCTGACTTCAAAAGTTTTTTGGAAAAGGTAGATCGGTTTACCTCACACTTTGTGTTTCCAGTAATAGTAACATTCTAGATACCTCTCAAAATTTATTATGGTACCACGGCAGCTAGTTCTTAGTGAGTGCTATAAGCTATAAAATGCATCTGGAAATACAAAGACTTTCCATTTCATCCACATGAGCAAAAATTAGCTACAATGGCACAGTTGTCATTCACCTGGACAGTGAATATCCTGCCATAGGTTCCTATAAGTACAAGTAGCAAATTTTGTGAAAATTTAACTTGACCTGACACCTTACACTTTTTGTAATTTTGATCACCACTGTAACAACAAAATTATCTTATCTTAAAGAGTTAGATTTCACAAATCTATAGAGCAGCTCTTGCAACAGAACTCACAATCTTTTCAGACCCATTTTCTTCCTTTAGCAATTGAGCCATGAATAATTTTGTTTTTTTCTTAATCCAGAAAGTATGTCAAAACTTTTCATATTTTTCAACTGATTAGTTCATGCAGATATACTTCGATCAGATACCTTCTTTTATCTTATGGATGTTTGTTGCACAGGCAGACACTGCTGTATTTAGAAATTTCTATTTCAGTTCCCTCAAAACTGCAAAAATCATTCTGTATCATGTACCAAACTGACTTAAAATAAATCTACATGCTTATCAAGTTAAAAACAAACAAACAACACTGAAGGGAGAAACAGACCTCTCTACAATCATAGCGGGAGACTTCGGGACATCACTCTCATCTATAGACAGAGCACCAGGACAGAGGATCAATAAGGAAACAGAGTCCATGAATAACTATTATAAAAGCGCTAGATCTAATAGACATATTCACTAAAACTGTACCTCAAAATAGCAGGGCAGACATTCTTCTCAAGTGCTCATGGATCATTTTTCAGGACAGACCACATGTTGGGTCACAAAACAGGCCTCAAAATTTTTCAAAAAAAGCACTTTATTTGACCAAAATGTAATGAAGATGGAATTCAATAATAGGCAGAGAAATGGTAAATTCACAAATATAAGGAGGTTAAACAACGCACTCAGACTGAAGGGGTCAAAGAAGAAATTGCAAGCAAAATCAGTAAATATCGCCAAATGAGAACAAGAAGATATTTCGTATCAAAACTTAGGGGATGCAGCAAAGGCAGTACTGAGAGGGAAATTTGGAGCCCTAAATGTCTACATTAAAAAAGAAGAAAGAGCTAAAATCAAACACACTCCAAGTGTGTTTCTGCACACTTGTTTCTGCACACTTGGAGAACCCAGAAAAAGAACAAACTAATCTCAAAGCAAGCAAAAGGAAAGAAAAAATAAAGATTAGAGCAGAAACAAATGAAACTGACAATTAAGAGAACAAGAAAGAATTAACACCACCAAAAGCTGGTTCTTTGAGAAGAATAAAATTCTCAAACTTTTAGCTTTCTTTCTGAGAAAGAAAGAAAAGAAGACGCAAATAAATAAAATCAGAAATGAGAGAAGGATATAACTACTGATCTCACACAAATAAAAAGGGTCATAAGAGGATATGATGAACAATTGCATACCAACAAATTTTTACAGCTTAGATGAAGTTGTCAAATACCTAGAAATACATGAACAACCAGCACTGACTCTACAAGAAACAGAAGACCATCTCCTAACAAAGAGAAGCCCAGAACCAGATGGTTTTATAGGTCTATTCTATCAATTGTCCCAAGAATTATGTATCCTGCTCAGACTCTTCAAAACAATCGAAGAGGAGGGAACAGTATCTAACTCATTCTATGAGGCCAACATGACCCTAATACTGATGCCAAATAAAGATACTATAAGAAAGGAAATTACAGACCAATTTCTCAAGTAAATATGGATGCCAAAATCCTCAACAAAGCACTTGCAAGTTGAATCCAACAGCATCTTAAAAGAATTTTACACCATGATCAAGTGGGTATACAAGAGTGGATCAACACAAGAAAATCAATTAATGTAATATACCACATTAATAAATTGAATGAGGGAAATCACATGATCATCTCAACTAATGTACAAAAGACATTTGACAAAATCCAGCATCCTTTCTTGAGAAAAACACTGCAAAATATAGGAAAAGAAGGAAACCTCTTCAATATGATAAAGGGTACATATGAAAATCCACAGCTAACACTGCACTCAATGGTGAAAAACTGAAAGCTTTCCTTCTAAGGTTCAGAAGAAAACAACATTGTGCTAAAAGTTCTTGCTAGAGCAGTTAGGCTAGAAAAAATAATAAAAAAAAAAAGTGTCCTAATTGGAAAGGTAGAATTGCAAATAGTAAAACCTTCACTATTTGCAGATGACATGATCCCATATGAACAAAATCCAAAAAAAACCTACCACAAAGCTACTAAAGCTAATAAACAAGGAGGAAAGTGGGGGACAAGGGATAAGGAATGAGTCAGGTTGTTGTGGTTTTTCTGAGTAATGCCAATGTTCTAAAATTGATTGTGATGAGGAATGCACAACTATGTGATGAGATTGTGAAACACAGTACACTTCTGATACACTGCATGGTATACGAATATATCTTAATAAAACTGCTTTTAAAGAGTATCTATTGGCCATAGACATAAGGGTTTATTTCTGACATATGCCTGTCCTTGTGCCAGTACATTATTTTGATTGTGGTAGCTTTGTAATAAGTTTTAAAATTTGGGAAGTGTGAGTCCTCCTACTGTGCTATTATTTTTCAACATCGTTTTGGCTATTTGGAACCTTTTAACCTTTCCATATGAATTGGATGGCTGGTTTTACCATTTCTGCAAAGAAGGTTCTTGGAATTTTGAACAGGATAGCACTGAATCTATAAATCACTTTGGGTAGAATGGACATAGTCTTCCAATTCATTAACACAAAATGTTTTTCCATTTATTTAGGTCTTCTTTCAACAACATTTTATAGTTCTCCATATACAAGTCCATTACATCCTTGGCTAATTTCTAGATATTTGATTCTTGGAGTTGCTATTGTAAACGGAATATTTTTCTTGATTTCCTTGTTAAAACTGTTTATTACTAAAATTTAAAAATACCATGATTTTTTGGTTTTGATCTTGTAACCCATTTTGCTGAATTCATTTATTAGTTTTAGTAGCTTTGCTTTGTTGAATTGCACTCTTTTCTCCGCCAAATTCCTTCCTTCAAGCACCCACCTATACCAACCTGGAGAGTTCCTCCTTGTCATTTGGAACTCTAGCTCAAGTGCTGGGTCCTGAGGGAAGCCCTCCATGGCCAATGTTTCAGAAGTCCAGAAGGAGCCAAGGAGAAGCTAAGCCATCTTCTTCTCAGTGATGCAGGTGACGCAGCAGACTCCATTATGAGCGAGCACATATTTTGGTGTGTACACTGCCATGTTTGTTCCCCACAAAGCCAGAACAGCAGAGGAAAGGGCTGTATAAAGCTAGTTTAAGACTAATGAGGTATTTCCCCACAAAAAGGCAAACCAGCACAGGGCACTGGAAGGGAGAGAATACATAAGAGGTGCTGGAGACAAAACAGTGGGATGATTGAATGAAAGCTGCCATAAACACTTCCAAATTTGCCTTGGATGCACCTACAAAACATCTGAAATTTTAATCCATCTCCTTGGCTTCTGACAGTGATACTAACTTTTAGCCATTTTGCTGTATCTTCTCTTAATCTCACTTTTTTGGTATCCCTCAAGGTTCTACCCCATATCTACTATGCTCTCACTCTTATAATCCCAAAAGCCAGAAGGATCATTGCCCAAGCCCCCATAAACCCTGTACCCTCAGAAAGTCTCCCTTGGCTAAAAGAGGATCAGAAAACCCTTCTCTCCCCTTGACTACTGTTCTAGTTTGCTAGCTGCAGGAGTGCAATATACCAGAATCAGAATGGCTTTTAGAAAGGGGAATTTAATAAGTTGCTAGTTTACAGTTCTAAGGCTGAGAAAATGGCCGAATTAAAACAAGTCTATAGAAATGTGCAATATAAGGCATCCAGGGAAAGATACCTTGGTTCAAGAAGGCTGATGAAGTTCAGGGTTTCTCTCTCAAGTGGAAGGGCACATGGTGAACACAGTCAGGGTTCCCCTCTCATCTGGAAGGGCACATGGCAAACACGGCGTCATCTGCTAGCTTCTTCTCCTGGCTTCCTGTTTCATGAAGCTTCCTGGGAGTGCATTTTCCTTCTTCATCTGCAAAGGTATCTGGCTGGTAAAGTCTGCTTCTCATGGCTATGTTGTTCTGCTCTGCTCTCTCTGAATCTCTTTCATTCTCCAAAATGATTTCTTTTATAGGACTCCAGAAACTTATCAAGACCCACCCAAATGGGTGTAGACATGTCGTCACCTAATCCATTTTAACAACCACTCTTGATTAAATCACACCTCCAGGGAGATGATCTGATTACAGTTTCAAACATGCAGTATTGAATAGGGATTATTATGCCTTTATGAAATGGGATTTAGATTAAAACATGGCTTTTCTAGGGGACATACATGCTTTCAAACCAGCACAACTACCAATATTCTATCATATCGATTTCTTCTTGTCTACAGCAGAGGTCCAGCCTCCAAAAACTCTCACTCAATGGGTCTGGAACTTGCATGCTCAATAATTTCCTGGGTGATCCTGATGTATTTTATTAGGCCTATAATGACCCCCTGAACTTCCTTGATGTCTTCTTTGTTTCTCACACTAAAATTTGAAGGTGCTATTCCTTGCAGAACTCTCATCTTCTGGGTACAATGAGACTACTACATGAGCTGTTAAATGTTTCTACTACAGAAAAATCCCCCACATGTATCCATGCTATCTGAACCCACTACCCAAACTATTATCCAGAATCAGTTGCCTTGCTTATGGAATACTCCAAACTAGGCAGAATTCTGGCTCCTTCATTAAGTCATTCCACATATGGCTACTAATAGTTGTTTTCAAGTTATCTACTTAAGCGTGCTACTTTGCTATCCACCACCCTCTAACAACCACCCATTTCCTTCACAATTAAATATAAATGTGTGAGTCCCTGATCTTCCTGTTTCATCATACTTTCTTTCCAATCAAGCTTGGCTTGTCTCTACCACAAATGGACCTTTCTCCCATTCCTACCACTACATCTTTTCTGGACTTGTCAAAATGTCAAAATATACTTTCCTGTCCTTTAAATATAAGGAATCCTATTCTTAAAGACATTTTTTTCAATTAACATCAAGTACTATCCAATCCATCAACATGCATTCAAATTTTCTTAATTAGTACAAACTAGCAATACTTATTATTACCTGGCACACTTCAATTGCTCATGGATCTCTATGTTTTATCTCCATTAGTGGACCAAGGGTTCTATGTAACCAAACTGTAACATGTAACCCAAAGGCCTAGAGCAGGGCTACGTACCCTGTAATTGTGCCACAAACATTTTATCTGACTAGCTTCAGATAAAAACCAGGGTTTAATTATGATAAGTCATGTATTATTGAGGGAAGGAAGAGACCATTGTGCTATTTTCTACAGAACTTTTCTATTTTGTTTGTTTGGGTTATTTTTTTTTTACCAAGAAGTTAAGAAAAAAGGTCCCCATTTAGCATAAGATAAACATGAAGATAAGAACTGTGCATTTCATTTCTTCATTACACAAGCAACTGTTCCAACAGGACAATCTCTGCAACATGTGTGAATTATTTGTGAGCTTTTAAAGATCCCAGAACCCAGGTCACACACCCAATATCTATTAAGTTAGCCTAATAACAGTGAGAGCCATGCATCAGTATTTTTAAAGATATCCAGGTGATGCCAATGGGTTGCAAAGTTTGGGAACAACCACTTTAGGGAAGTCCTTCTACTTGATATATCTAAGTAAATAATTTCCGAGTAGCATTCAGATGTTCTAAATCCATTAAGAGCTAGCACATATCATTAACAAATATTCATTATATAAATGAAAGGTCGGTTGACCTGACTTTCCCACATTTCCTAACTTCATATACAATTAACTCTTTGGAAATGAATATGATTGGTTAATTAGTGGCAATATTTTAGTGAAATGGGGTTTGCTCTCATCTTCAAATTACAGTAACTGCTAAAATGTCCCAAGCCAAGATGAGCCTACATTTTAAAAAGCCTACATAAAAAAAGATGCTATTGGGCAGGCAATGGTGGCTCAGCAGCAAAGTTCTTGCTTGCCATGCCAGAGACCCAGGTTCGATTCCCAGGGCCTGCGCATGCCAAAAAAAAAGATGCTATCTTTTCTTAGGGTACTGAGGGCTACTGAAAATTTTAGGTACTTTTAAAACATGATAGGAAAAAAGTAATGTTTTATTAAAGCATATGAAGTAGTTTTTAGACAATGATAATATTTAAAACGCTAAACCAAGTGATTAGAATCTTATTCACTCAGATCTCATTAAATGTCTCTAAGACTGGGAATGTAGACATAAGAAGTACACAATAGGGTGGACCACGGTGGCTCAGCAGGCAAGAATGCTTGCCTGCCATGCCAAAGGACCCGGGTTCGATTCCTGATGCCTGCCCATGTTAAAAAAAAGAAGTACCCAATAGTCATTAAAGCTGTTGACCAAATATTTCCAGTTCTCTATCTGTCTTCCAAGCACATGATAACATGTGCTTCCCAGACTGCTGAGACAGAGCAGGGGACGTGTGACTATTTCTGGCCAATTACTCTGGAATAAACGTAATTCACTTCAAAGCCAGAGCATTTACTTACAGCTCCAATACAGGTCCATGGTCCTCCAGAGCTGTCTTTCACTTTGGCAAGACAACCTTTCACATGATTGCCTGCTCCATAAAGCCCGGGTATCTAAGTGAGGATCAAAGCCTCCTGAACTGAGCAATGCTTCCTTAGTGAGCAATAAGTTTTGTCATTTTTAAGCCACTGATGAGAGGTTTCTTATTAGAGGAACCTTGTTCTTCTGATTGATTTTGTTTAAATGAGACAAGACTATTTATAGAATAAAAGATCTCAATAAACCCGATAGTTCTTTAGGGGAAATCATTAAGAGAAATATTCCTTGAAGGAACTTCCGAGTTTAGGAAGAAAACTTCAGAGATTCTGTAATATCCCCATCATTTTTAATAATATGACCTAAAAGCTGATTCTTTAACTCTTAGTAGTCTACTATCTCATTAAAACAAAAGGTTTCAATAATAAAAGACCTTGGATTCAAAAGATCCGAAAAGGAAAGCATTTTTTTTTTAATTTTCTGTATTTAAGTAGTATGGTAGATTCAGTTGTCAACTTGGCCAGGTGAAGGCACCTAGTTCTGTTACTGTGGACATGAGCCAATGGTACGTGAACCTCATCTGTTGCTAATTACATCTGCAGTCAGCTCAGGCCTTTGGAGATGCAGAAAGAAGTCACCCTGGGGAAAGTTGTTGGAACCCAGGGGCCTGGAGAGAAGACCAGCAGAGACCATCTTGTGCCTTCCATGTAAGAAAGAATCTCAGTGGAAAGTTAGCAGCCTTTCCTCTGAAGAACTAACAAAATAAATCCCCTTTTATTTAAAAGCCAATCCGTCTCTGGTGTGTTGCATTCCAGCAGCTAGCAAACTAGAACAAGCAGGTAAATCCAACTTAAAATACGTACTCATTCTGTTAAAAACACCAACTAAATATATAATTAAAATACATTCAACACATGCAGAGTCCAATATCCCTTCCACTCAATGTACATAACACTTCATAAAACTATACATATTAATCAGAAAGTCTTCTAGATAGATCTTTAACTGTTCAAGCAGAATCAAATATGTATAAAACATCCTTTTGGGAAAGAATTTAATTTATCAGAATAATAAGTATGCAAATGATACAATTAAGGCTCCTAACTTAAGAAGCTCAAGAAAAACAGAAACATGAATGTTGATTTAAGAGAGATGAAAATTACAGTATTTCTTCTAAATTTGGGAGCACTACAAAAATGAGAACTTTGTTAGCTTAACCTCAGTGCAAGTTGAAATAAATAAAACTCTGTCAGCTTGAATTGCTGCTGTAAAAGAATATGGGAGAAACGGCTTTCTGTGGCTTGGGCTTATATTATTGATGGGTAAATCCCCAAATCAAAAAACAGCTCATATTCATCTATTATCCAGCACTTGAATTTTACAGGTGGCAGTCTTGGCTTTATAAAAAACCTCGTTTTGACAGAAAATGTGACTACAGTGCCTCATCCCACCAAGTCATCCAAAGCAGGACACAGAGATATAATATATAAGAATGAATTAAATTTATCCATACTACATCTCTAAAAAAAAGGATCTTCAACCTCCCAAACAGCTTATTTTACAAAGTTCAATATTAGATTTTTCAAAGTCTGCTGGTACAGCTGCAAAGTAAAAGGGACCTATTTTTCCTTAGGGACTATATAAAGGAAAAGCTTCTGAGCTTTTGGTCAAGGGCAGCTTTTGGTCCTTACATTTAAAATGAAACCAACTTGGGCGGCTGCCGTGGCTCAGCAGGCAGAGC
>PVIY010038380.1:0-23942 GCA_004026745.1 Myrmecophaga tridactyla | reverse complement strand
TAGAACATATGGAATAAAATAAATAATAGGGGGAACAAATGTTAAAATAAATTTAGTTTGAAATGCTAGTGATAAACGAAAGCAAGGGGTAAGGGGTATGGTATGTATAATCTTTTTTTCTCTATTATAGTTTTATTCCTTTTTCTGATGTCTTTTTATCTCTTTTTCTAAATCGATGCAAATGTTCTAAGAAATGATGAATATGCAACTATGTGATAATAAGAATTACTGATTGTATATGTAGAATGGAATGATGTTTTAATGTTCTTTTGTTAAGTTTTTTAATTAATAAAAAAGTTTTAAAAAAAAGAATAAAAAGAAAGTACTACCCATGCAGTAATAACACTGAATGTTAATGGATTAAACTCCCCAATCAAAAGACATAGTCTGGCAGAATGGATTACAAAACAGGACCCATCTATAGTCTGTCTCTACTCAAAGGACATGAGGTCAAGGACACAAACAGACATTTGCACACCAATTTTTATAGCAGCATTATTTACAATTACCAAGAGATGGAAGCACCCAAAATGTCCATCAACAGACGGTTGGCTAAACAAACTGTGGCATATACATAAGATGGAATATTATGCAGCTGTAAGACAGAATAAAGTTATGAAGTATGTAACATCATAAATGGACCTTAAGGACATTATGCTGAGTGTGATTAGCCACAAACAAAAGGACAAATACTGTATGGTCTCACTGATATGAACTGACATTAGTGAATAAACTTGGAATATTTCATTGGTAACAGAGACCATCAGGAGATAGAAATAGAGTAAGATATTGGGTAATTGGAGCTGAAGGGATACAGTTTGTGCAACAGGATTAAATATAAAAACTCAGAAATGGACAGCACAATACTACCTAACTGTAATACAATTATGTTAAAATGCTGAATGAAGCTGCATGTGAGAATGATAGAGGGAGGAGGGCTAGGGCATAAATGAAATCACAAAGAAAGATAGATGATAAAGATTGAGATGGTATAACCTAGGATTGCCTAGAGTGTATAATGATAGTGACTAAATGTACAAATTAAAAAATGTTTTTGCATGAGGAAGAACAAAAGAATGTCATTACTGCAGTGTGCTGAAAATAGATGGTAAATAATATTTTAAATTTTCAATTTATGTGTGAGACTAAAGCAAAAAATGTTTATTTGGTACAAATTTATATTTTGACTAGTGCATCTCCTAATATAACTTATGTAGAGAGTTGGCTGAACACCTTAAGTACATGGAACTTTGGGTAGGACATGAGATTTTGTTGGTTTGTCCAGGTGACGCCCTGATGAATCCCAGAGTGATATGATCAGTGAGTGGAAAAGTATTTGCAAAGTCCCCTTCGGGGAATGGTGAGAACAGGGGAAAACTCAACTTCCCCAAGTTGAATTCTTGATATTCTCACAAGCAGTGTGGACAACCAAAGCTAGAGGCTGAGCCCCCAGTCTTGGGGTTTGTTCATATGAAACTTAACCCCACAAAGGATAGGTCAAGCCTACTTAAAATTAGGCCTAAGAGTCACCCCCAAGAGAACCTCTTTTGTTGCTCAGATGTGGCCTCTCTGTCCAGCCAACATAGCAAGCAAACTCACCACCCTCCCCCTGTCTATGTGGGACATGACTCCCAGGGGTGTGGACCTTCCTGGCAACATGGGACAGAAATCCCAGAATGAGCTGAGATTCAGCATCAAGGGATTGAGAAAAATTCTAGAATAAGCTGAGACCCAGCATCAAGGGATTGAGAAAACCTTCTCGACCAAAAGGGGGAAGAGTGGAATGAGAGAAAGTGTCAATGGCTGAGAGATTCCAAACAGAGTCGAGAGATTATCCTGGAGGTTATTCTTACACATTAAGTAGATATCACCTTGTTCAAGATGTAATGGAGAGGCTGGAGGGAACTGCCTGAAAATGTAGAACTGTGTTCCAGTAGCCATGTTTCTTGATGATTGTATAATGATATAGCTTTCACAATGTGACTGTGTGATTGTGAAAACCTTGTCTGATGCTCCTTTTATCTACCTTATCGACAGATGAGTAGAACATATGGAATAAAAACAAATAATAGGGGGAACAAATGTTAAAATAAATTTAGTTTGAAATGCTCGTGATCAATTAAAGGGAGGGGTAAGGGTTATGGTATGTAAAATTTTTTTTTCTGTTTTCGTTTTATTTTTCTGTTGTTTTTTAATTTCTTTTTCTGAATTGATGCAAATGTTCTGGGAAATGATCATGGTGATGAATATGCAACTATGTGATGATATTTTGAATTGCTGAGTGTATGTGTTCGGAGTGTTTGTGTTTCTTTCTTGTAATTTTTTCTTTAATTAATAAAAAATAAAAAAAGAGAAAGCAGGAGTAGCTACACTAATATTGGACAATATAGACTTTAAATGTAAAGACATCATAAGAGACCAAGAAGGACACTGTGGCAGTTAGAGTCAGTTGTCAACTTGGCCAGGTGAACGTGCCTAGTTCTCTTGCTGTGGACATGAGCCAATGGTACGTGAACCTCATCTGTTGCTGATTACAACTGCAGTTGGCCAGGAGGCAGTCCTGCTGCAATGAATGATGTTTGAGTTAATTGGCTGGTGCTTAAATGAGAGAGCTCAACGTAGCACAGCCGAAGCAGCTCAGCATACATCATCTCGGCACTCACAGCTAAGCCCAGGCCTGTGGAGATGCAGAAAGGAATCACCCCGGGGAAAGTTGTTGGAACCCAGAGGCCTGGAGAGAAGGCCAGTAGAGATTAACTTGAGCTTTCCCATGTAAGAAAGAACCTCAATGAAAGTTAGCTGCCTTTCCTCTGAAGAACTAATGAAATAAATCCCCTGTTATTAAAAGCCAATCCATCTCTGGTGTGTTGCATGCCGGCAGCTAGCAAACTAGAACAGACACTATACACTAATTAAAGGGTCAATTCACCAAGAAGATATAACAATTATAAATGTTTATGCTCCCATCAAGGAGCACCAAGATCAGGTACAAGACAAGGATGCCCAATGTCACCACTATTATTCAACATTGTGCTAGAAGTTCTAGCTAGAGCAATCAGGAAGGACAAAGAAATAAAAGGTATACAAATTGGAAAGGAAGAAGTAAACTCTCATTATTTGCAGATGATATGATACTATACTTGGAAGATCTGAGAAGTCTACAGCAAAGTTACTTGAGCTAATAAACAAATTCTACAAGGTGTTGGGATATAAAATTAATGTGCAAAAATCAGTAACATTTCTATACACAAGCAATGACCTAGCTGAGGAGTCAGTTAAGGAAATAAATCCTTTTAAAATCACAACTAAAAGAATCAAGTACTTAGGAATGAACCTAACAAGGGATATGAAGGACTTGTACACAGAAAACTACATAACATTGCTAAAAGAAATCAAAGGAGCTCTAAATAGGTGGAAAGACATTCCCTACTCATGAATAGGAAGGCGAAAGATAGTTAAGATGTCAATTCTCCCCAAATTGATCTACAGATCCGACACAGTACCAATCAAAATTTCAACAACCTACTATAAAGATTTGGAAAAGCTAACTACCAAAATCATCTGGAAGGGAAAGAGACCCCGAATAGCTAAAATCATCCTAAAAACAAGAACGATGTGGGAGGATTAACAATCCCTGACTTTAAAGTCTATTTTAAAGCCACAGTGGTCAAACAGCATGGTAGTGGCACAAAGATTGAAGCATTGACCAATGGAATCAAATCGAGAGTGCAGAAATAGACCACCAAATCTATAGTCAACTGATTTTTGAACAGGCCCCAAATCCTCAGAACTGGGACAAAATAGTCTTTTCAATAATTGGGCATGGAAGACCTGGATATCAATAGTCAAAAGAATGAAAGAGGATCCCTATCTTACACCCTGCACAAAAATTAACTCAAAGTTGATCAAACATCTAAGTATAAGAAATATCACAATAAAGCTTCTAGAATAAAATGTAGGGAAGCATCTTCAAGACGGAGTAATAGGAGGTGGCTTCCTAAACTTTACACCCAAAGCACAAGCAACAAAAGAAAAAATAGATAAATGGGAACGCCTCAAAATCAAATGCTTCTGCACTTCAAAAGACTTTGTCAAAAAGATGAAGAGGCAGCCAACTCAATGGGAAAAAATATTTGGAAATCACATATCGGACAAAGGTTTGATTTCCTGTATATACAAAGACATCATACAACTCAACAACAAAAGAATAAACAATCCAATTTTAAAATGGGCTAAAGATTTGAATAGGCATTTTTCTGAAGAGCAAATACAGATGGCTCAAAAGCACATGAAGAGATGCTCGTTTTCATTGGCTATAAGGGAAATGCAGATCAAGACTATGAGATACCACCTTACACTTATAAGAATCACTGATATTGTTCCAGTAGGCATGTTTCTTGTGGATGATTGAATAATGATATAGCTTTCACAATGTGACTGTGTAATTGTGAAAACCTTGTGTCTGATGCCCCTATTATCTACCTTGTCAACAAACGAGTAGAACATATGGAATAAAAATAAATAATAGGGGGAACAAATGTTAAAATAAATTTAGTTTGAAATGCTAGTGATAAATGAAAGCGAGGGGTAAGGGGTATGGTATGTATAATCTTTTTTTTTCTGTTATCGTTTTATTTCTTTTTCTGTTGTCTTTTTATTTCTTTTTCTGAATGGATGCAAATGTTCTAAGAAATGATGAATATGCAACTAAGTGATGATATTGTGAATTACTGATTATATATGTTAATGCTTTATTTTGTTTGTTAAATTTTTTAAATTAATAAATAAATTAAAAAACATGAAAGCAGAGGTAATAAAATATACAAGGCTTGAACTAGAAAAAAAAAAAAGAATGTCCGTGTTTGTAAGTAGTAGGGACAACCAAAGCAATAGACTGAGCCCCAAATCTTGGGGTTTGTTCATATGAAACTTAACCCCACAAAGAATAGGCTAAGCCTACTTAAAATTAGGCCTAAGAGTCACCCCCAAGAGAACCTCTTTTGTTGCTCAGATTGAACTCTTTCTCTCAGCCAACACGACAAGCAAACTCACTGCCCTCACCCTCTCTACATGGGATATGACTCCCAGGGATGTGAACCTTCCTGGCAACATGGGACAGAAATCCTAGAATGAGCTGAGACTCAGCATCAAGGGATTGAGAAAACCTTCTTGACCAAAAGGGGGAAGAGCAAAATAAGGTAAAATAAAGTGTCAATGGCTGAGAGATTCCAAACAGAGTCAAGAGGTTGTCCTGGAGGCTACTCTTATGCATAATATAAATATCACCTTTTTAGTTACAGTGTAATGGAGATGCTGGAGGGAAGTGCCTGAAAATACAGCTGTGTTCCAATAGCCATGTTTCTTGAAGATGACTATATAATGATATAGCTTTCACAATGTGACTGTGTGATTGTGAAAACCTTGTGTCTGATGCTCCTTTTATCTACCTTATCAACAGATGAGTAAAACATATGGATTAAAAAGAAATAAATAATAGGGGGAACAAATGTTAAATTTAGTAGATTGAAATGCTAGAGATCAATGAAAGGGAGGGTTAAGCGGTATGGTATGTATGAGTTCTTTTTTGTTTTCTTTTTATTTCTTTTTCTGAATTGATGCAAATGTTCTAAGAAATGATCATGATGATGAATATACAACTATGTGATGATATTTTGAGTTACTGATTATATGTAGAATGGAATGATCATATGGTAAGAATGTTTGTGTTTGTATGTTGGTATGCTTAATAAATACAATAAAATTTAATTAATTATTTTTTTTTAAAAAAAGAATGGCTGATATTAAACAAACAGGAAACTATAAATGTTGGAGAAGATGTGGAAAAACTGGGACACTTATGCACTGTTGGTGGGAATGTATAATGGTTCAGCCACTATGGAAGACTGGCGGTTGCTTAGGAAACTAAATATCGAGTTGCCCTATGGCCCAGCAGTAGCACTACTTGGTATATACCCAGAAGAGCTGAAAGCAACAACACAAACAGACATTTACACACCAATGTTCATAGCAGCATTATTCACAATCATTGAAAGATGGAAACAAACCAAATATCCAGCAACAGACGAGTGGATCAACAAAATGTGGTGTATGCATACAATGGAATATTATGCAGCAGTAAGACAAAATGACATCCTGAAGTACATGACAAGATGGATGAGCCTTGAGGACATAACGCTGAGTGAAGTTAGCCAGACACAAAAGATAGATACTGTATAATTCCACTTTTATGACCAGCATAAAGGTGTAATCAGAGGCTTATAATACAGAATATAGGGGACTTATACATAGAAGCTAGGGATGGGTGAAGCATTAGCTAATGAGGTTGAACTCCAACGTAAGGGAATAGAAAGGAGTGAAGGTGGTTCTTTAGTAGGTCTGTAAGTAATATTAACATATTGAAGATGAACAAGATTGAAAGGGGTTGTATAGATCTATGTGTTCCACTGATTAACACTAGAAATATGAACTCTCACAAGAATTACTTCAAAGATATGATTCTTGTTTAAGACCAGGGTGCAGGAGAAAAACTGCTATTGCATGCTAAGAGCTATGTTCAAAAGGAAACATCAGCACTACCACAGCAACAGCAGAGGTATATAATGCAGGGAGGGACAAGAGTTAAGAGGAAGTTTAGATTTTCTATTTGGTGAGGGTGTGTTTATTGGTTTTCTTTCTTTTGGAAACAATGAAATTATCTAAAATTGAGAATGTTGATGGATTGTGGACTATGGGCCCTCTACATGATGCCCAATGAATGCAGGTGGCTGAAGGATGCACTGACAGAGAAGTAGATTGGTGAACAATGGTGTATACTTATGAACGAAGGCTGTAGTGCTACAAAAAGGAACAAAGTTGTGAGGCATGCAACAATGTAAATGAACATGTGGGACATTTGGTGAGACAAAATAAGCCAGAAACAAAAGAACAAGAATGGTATGGTCACCTTTAGAAAATGCTTATAAGAAAACAGGGGCCTAGATTGTAAGCTTTTAGAGCAGATACATAAGTCCGGAGTGGTGATTATTATTTCTGGATTTTGAGGACATACACGTGATTAGGAGGCTTACTATTGTGAAGCTTCTGTAGGTAGCAGAGAAGCTTAGACTACCTATAGGCATGCCTGAGTTACTTCTGGAGGACCTCTTTTGTTGCTCAGATGTGGCCTCAGTCTCTCTAAACCCAACTCTGCAAGTAGAAATCATTGCCCTCCCCACTATGTGGGACATGATACCCAGTGGTAAAAGTCTCCCTGGTGATGTGGGAGATGACTCCCAGGGATGAATCTAGACCTGGCACCATGGGATCAACAATTACATCCTGACCAAATGAGGGAAAAGAAGTATAATTAATAAAGTGTCAGTGGCAGAGAGAGTTCAAATAGAGTCGAGAGGCTACTCTGGAGGTTGCTCTTCCACAAGCTTCAGTTAGAACTTGCTACCTCTAATAACCTGCCAACCCCAACCAGGACCATTCCAGCCAATCCTAAAGAACACCTAGGGCAATATATAAGATTCCACAAGAGTTTCAGGCACTAGAGTAACGTTCCAGAAATCTACAACCTCCAGATGGGTCCTTGGTCCAGATAAGTCCTGAAATCTAGCCCAGCCTCTCCAGAACATCAGATAGTTTCATCTCCCTACCCCATATTAGTTGACGGACCCTTCCAACAGCAAAAATTTAGAATTACCGCAGCCTGAACACCCTTAAAAAGAGGGATGGAAAGATCAAAGTTGATGATGGGGTTATATAGAGAAGATAGGATTTAACAAATGAATATGAATGCTGAATCATTAAATTGATATCTCTTTTAGTCTCCAGTTTTTAGAGGAGCTACAACTAAAAACCTAAAATTGTGAAATTGTAACCCATGTCAAACTCTGAAATATGTTCTACAACTAATTGTGGTGCTGTGCTTTGAAAGTTATAGCTTTTTTGTATATATGTTATTTTTCACAGAAAAAAGAAAGAAAAAAAGTCAATTGTGATGATAAAAATATTTAAGCACTCTAGCCTCCCATATTCTGGAGCAACTAGAAGGAAAAATATAAGAGGATCCTATGGTAGCGCATGAAAAACTCGGGGATCTGTCCTGTAACTACTTGTTGAAGAGTGCTTTGAAAACTATTGCTTTTTTATTTCTTTGCTTTGTATATATGTTATACTATACAATAAAAAAAGTTTAAAAATATACTAGAGACACACAGCATCAGATTTGAAGAGGCAGAAGAAAGAATAAGCAAGTAGAGGACAGGACAACTGAATTCACACAAAAGAACAAATGGCAAAAAAGATGGACATCTTTGAATTGGATCTTAGGAAAATGATGGATAACAAAAAGCACAGAAACATAAGGATCACTGGTGTCCCAGAAGAAGAAGAGAAGAATAAAGGGCTATGAAGATTATTTCAGGAGATAATTAGAGAAAACTTTCCAACCCTTATAAAAGACATAAATATGCTAATCAAAGAAGCCCAAATCCAAATAGGCCCACTCGGAGACACATACCAATCAACTGTCAGATGCTGAAGAGAAGCAGAAAGTCCTGAAAGCAGCAAGAGAAAAGTGATTCACTGCATACAAGGAAAGCCACATAAGGCTCAGTTTGGACTATTCAACAGGCACCGTGGAGGCAAGAAGACAGTGTTATGATACATTTAAGATTCTGAAAGAGAAAAATTTCCAGCCAAGTATTCTTTATCCAGCAAAGTTGTCCTTCAAAAGTGAGGGAGAAGAGAGCCCCGCGGAGCGGAGCCCCCACCACCGCTAGCCTAGTTACCATCACACCCCGGAGGAGCCAGAGCTGCCACAGCCAGCCCTCGTCACCATCACCGCAACCATGAGCAGCGAGGCCGAGACCCAACAGCCACCTGCACTGCTCCCCCACCCCCGGCTGTGACTACCCCCGCCCTCAGCTCTGTTGACACCAAGTTCAGTGCCACAGGCAGTGGCACAGGAAGCAGCATCCCAAGCGGCCTCACATTGGTGGCGCCTGCCTACGAGGACAAGATCATTGCATGGAAGGTTTTGGGAACAGCAGAATGGTTCAATGCAAGAAATGGATATGGTTTCATCAACAGGAATGATACCAAGGAAGATGTGCTTGTACACCAGACTGCCATAAGAAGAATAACCCCAGGAAGTACCTTCACAGCATAGAAGACAGACTGTGGAATTTGATGTTGATGAAGGAGAAAAGGGGGCAGGGGCAGCAAACATCACAGACCCTGGTGGAATTCCAGAGCAAGGCAGTAAATATGCAGCAGACTGTAACCATTGTACACATTTTCCATGTCATAGGGGGCCGACACACAATTTACCAGCAAAATTACCAGAATAGTCAGAATGGGGAAAATGACGAGGGATCAGGGAGTGCTCCCAAAGGCCAGGGCCAACAATGCTGGCCCTACTGTAGGCGACAATTCCTACCTTACTACATGCAGAGACCCTATGGGTGTCAACCACAGTTTTCAACCCTCCTCTGCAAGGAGAAGTGATGGAGGGTACTGACAACCAGGGTGCAGGACAACAATGTAGACCAGTGAGGCAGAATATGTATCGGGGTTACAGACCAGGATTCCGCAGGGGCCCTCCTTGCCAAAAACAGCCTGGAGAGGACAGCAATGAAGATGGTAAAGAAAATCAAGGAGATGAGACCCAAGGTCAGCAGCCACCTCAACGTCGGCACCATGGTAACTTCAGTTACTCATGCAGCACCCAGAAAATTCTAAACCACTGGATGGCAAAGAGACAAAAGTAGCCAATCTACCAGCTGAGAATTCATCTGCTCCCAAAGCTGAGCAGGGTGGAGCTGAGTAAATGCCAGCTTACCATCTCTATCATCATCTGGTTCAGTCATCCAACAAGAAGTGAATATGAAATTCCAGCAATAAGAAATGAACAAAGGATTGGAGCTGAAGACCTTAAGTGCTTGATTTTTGCCCATCGGCCAGATAACTAGAACTATCTGCATTATCTATACAGCATAGGGTTTGTTTGTTTTTTTTAATGGCACATTAACTATGAACTGAGTTGGGTAATGGGATGTAAGGAAACAATTATTCATTAATACATCAAATACTTCCTTATTGTTTACTAAGTTAGGCCCTGAGTTATGCACTGACAATACATAAGAAGAAAAACAGACATAAAACCCTAGAAGACCACATAGAGAGAATATGTAAATTGAGGTGAGAAGAAGATCCAAGCCAAAGGAGGCCAGAGATCCTTGTGGAAGTTAACTAGAGAAGGAGGAGGAAGAAAACAGAGTGTGGGGTCTTGGAAGCAAAGAAGATAAATATTTCAGAAAGTGGAGCTGGTCAGCTATGTATATCATCTGAGAAGTTGAGTAAGATGAGGACAGAGAAATGTCCACTGATTTGATCAACTTGAAGTCATTAGCAATCTTAACATGAGTTGTTTGAGTAGTGAGGTGGTGACAGAAGCTGGGCTGAAGTCAACTGAAGAATGAATGGGAGGCTAGAAATTGGAGCCAGAATACAGGTAATTCTTCTGTGAAGTTTTATCATAAAGAGCCATAGAGAAAGGGTTAGCTGGAGAGGTGTTGTTTTGTTGTGTTGTTTAAGATGGGAGAACATGTTCATAGATGACAAGAATGACTCAGCATAAAGGGGAAAATCACAACATAGGGTTTTCATTATTTTTACCTACAGATGTCTTTTTTTGGTATGGCAAATGTGTCTTTTAAAAAGCCTGTTTTTTCTCAATACACCTTTAAAGGTTTTTTAAATTGTTTCATATCTGGTCAAGTTGAGATTTTTAAGAACTTCATTTTTAATTTGTAATAAAGTTTATAACTTAATTTTTTCAAAAAAGTCAACAAATTGCAAGCATCTGTTAATAAAAACCTTAAATAACAATTTAAAAAAGTGAGAGAGACTAAAATTTTCATGGACAGACAAATGCTAAGAGAATTTCCTAATAAGAGATCGGCCCTGCAAAAATACTAAAAGGAGTACTGTCAGCTGAAAAACAAAGACAGGAGAAGGAGGTCTGGAGAAGGGCACAGAACTGAAGAGTACTAGTAAGGGTAACTTAAAAGATAAAAACACAGAGAGGAAAAATATATAGATCTGACAAAAACCAAAGGAGAAGATGGAAGATTTAAGAACTGCCTTTACAGTAATAACTTTCAATGTCAATGGACTAAACTCATCAATTAAAAGATACAGATAGGCAGAATGGATTTAAAAATATGATCCATCTATATGCTGTTTATAAGATATTCATCTTAGACCCAAAGATACAAATAGATTGAAAGCGAAAGGATGGAAAAAGGTATTTCATGCAAGCTGTAACAAAAAGAAAGCAGGGGGGCGGCTGCCGTGGCTCAGCAGGCAGACCGCCGACCTGCCGTGCTGGAGGTCTGGAGTTCGATCTCTGGTGCCTCCTGCCCATATGCAAATTAAAAAAAAAAAAAAGAAAGAAAGCAGGGGTAGCTATAGTAATATCAGACAAAATAGACTTCAAATGCAAAGATATCATAAGAGACAAGAAAGGACACTACATATTAATAAAGGGGAGAATTAATTCACCAAGAAGAAATAACAATCATAAATGTTTATGCACCTAATAAAGGAGCTCCAAAGTACGTGAGTCAAATACTGGCGAAACTAAAGGGAGCAAAAGACCTTTCAATAATAATAGTGGGAAACATCAATACACCACTCTCCTCTATAGACGAAAAACCAGACAGAGAATCATAAGGAAATAGAGAACCTAAACAATGTGATAAATGAATTAGACCTAACAGACATATATAGATCGTTACAGATGAAGGCAAAAGTCATTCAAAATCTAGACCCGACCATTGACCCTACAATGGCCTCTAAGTGATCAGGTGAGAGGGAGAGTTGCATGTCTCTCACTTTAAATCAAAAGCTAGAAATGATTAAGCTTAACAAAGAAGCTAAGACAGGCTAAAAGTTCTAGACCCCTTGCACCAGTTAGCCAAATTATAAATGCAAAGGAAAATTCTCGAAGGATATTAAAAGCGCTACTGCCAGGAACACATCAAAGATAAGAAAACAAAACAGTCTTATTACTGATATGGAGAAAGTTCTAGTGATGTGGATAGAAGTTCAAACCAGCCACAACATCCCCTTAAGCCAAAACATACCCCAGAGCAAGGCCCTAACTCTGATCAAGTCTCTGAAGGCTTGAGAGAGTTGAAGAAACTACAGTAGAAAAGTTTGAAGCTAGCAGAGTTTGGTTCATGAGTTTTAAGTAAAGAAGCTGTCTCAGTAACATAATAATACAGGGTGGAGCAGCAAGTCCTGATGTAGAAGCTGCAGCAAGTTATCCAGAAGATATAGCTAAGATTATTGATAAAGGGGGCTACAGAAAACAACAGATTTTCAATGCAGGTGGAACAGCCTTCTATTGAAAGAATATGCCATCTAGGACTTTCATAGCTAGAGAGGAGAAATCAATGCCTGGCTTCACAGCTTGAAAGGACAAAATGACTCTCTTGTTAGGGGCTAATGCAGCTTGTGACTTTAAGTTGAAGCCATGGCTCATTTATCAATCTGAAAATACTCACCCTTAAAACTTATGCTAAATTTACTCTGCCTGTGGTTTCTAAATGAAACAACAAAGCCTGAATGACAGCATATCTGTTTACAGCATGGTTTACTGAATATTTTAACCCCATTGTTGAGACCTACTGCTCAGAAAAAAAGATTCCTTTCAAAATATGACTGCTCATTGACAACACACCTGGTCAGGAGCCCTGATGGAGATGTAGAGTGAGATTAATGTTTTAATGCCTGCTAACACAACATCCATTCTGCAAACCATGGATCAGGGAGTAATTTTTACTTTCAAGTTTTGTTATTTAAGAAATACATTTCGTAAAGCTATAGCTGGTATAGAGAGGGATTTCTTTGATAGATCTGGATGAAGTCAATTGAAAACCTTCTGGATGGTATTCAGCATCGAAGATGCCATTAAGAACACTCATAACTCATGGAAGGATGTCAAAATATCAACCTTAACAGGAGTTTGGTAGAAGGTGATTCCAACCCTCATGGACAACTTTTAGGGTTTCAGACTTCAGTGGAGGAAGTCACTGTAGATGTGGTTGAAAAAGCAAGAGAACTAGAATTAGAAGTGGAGCTTGAAGATGGGACAGAATTGTTGCAATCTCATGATTAAATTTGAACGGATGAGGATTGTTTAGTATGGATGAGCAAAGAGTTTTTGAGAATGGAATCTACTCCTGGTGAAGATGCTGTTAAATAGTGTTGAAATGACAAGAATATTACATTAACCTAGTTAATAAGGCAGCAGCAGCTTTTGAGAAGAGTGAGTCCAATTCTGAAAGAAGTTCTATTGCGGTCAAAATGCTATCAAACAGCATCGTATGCTACAGAGAAATATGAAAGGAAGAGTCAATGGATGCAGCAACTTTATTGTTGTCTTATTTTAAGAAATTGTCACAGTCACCCCCAACCTTGAGCAATCACCACCCTGATCAGACAGCCGCCACCAACATCCAAGTGAGAAGCTTCACCAGCAAAAACATTACAACTTCCTGGAAGCGCAGATGATTAGCAGTTTTCAGAAATAAAACCTTTTTATTTCTTCTAAAATTTATTAAATTTTAATAAAAATTTAAAACATTTTAAAATTAAGGTATGTACATTTTTTTAAACACAGTGCTATTGTACATTTAATAGACTACAGTGTAATGTAAATACCTTTTATACACACTGGGAAACCAAAAACTTTGTGTGATTCACTTTATTGCAATATTTGCTTTATTGTGATATTTGCTTTATGGCGGTGGTATGGAACCTAACTACCAGTGTCTCCGAGATAGCCTGCAGTATTTCTATTTCTTTCTCCACTTCTGGAGAGCTAGCTCTCAGCTCAATTTCCTAGTTTCATTCATCTCCTATGGCTTCTCCAGTTCCACCACTTCCAGGGACCTGGAAAGCAATTGGCTCTGGGAAACTGACTGACTCAGGTCCGGCGAAGGGCCAAAAGCCCATGTTGAGAAACCGCAGACAGTCAAAAAACACGTCCCCCGAGCCAGATTATCCACCGCAGGGACGAGGGTGGGTGCTGCGGCGACCGCGGTGCCTGCTGGGAGATATAGTTCCGGGTGACCCTACTACCTCTTGGGAGTTGTAGTCCTCGATCTGGGAGAGAGAAGAGGACAGCAGTTCAGGAATTTCAAATAATCCTTAGAGTAAAACAAAGGGAGCAAGCCTATAATACCACGCTGGTTCTCTGGACCCATCCCTCGGGCTCGCAAGCAGTGTGCAAAGCGGCTCCGGGAGGATTGGAGAAGGGCGGGGACACGTTACGCTGACGCAGGCGTGACCCTGCCCGAGAGGGTTTGGCGGGATTTCCGAAAGCGGCCGAGCAGATCGCGCGCTGAGGTCCAGACCCAGGCCTGAGGAAAGCTGAGGCGCGCTCCGACAAGCGTAGTTGGGAGCTGAGGCTCGCTTGGGTTGTGCGCAGACAGCCTGGGCAGGGGAGTAAGGAAGCGGGGCACTAGCGAGGAGGCCGGGGCGGCCGGGGTCGGGCCCGCGCAGGGCCAGCGGACAGAGGTCAGAGCGCGCGGCCGGCGAGCGAGCGGCGCTGCAGGCAGAGGTGAGTGTGGAAGGCGCAGATCCGGCCCCTTTCCGCGGTTCGTCCCGGCGTTGGCGGGAATGGGACCCGGGCCTTTGCTCCCCCGCCGCTTATCCGGTTCCTCTGTGCTAAGAAACTGGAGATGGCGGAGCAGGGGCGGATTCCGGGCCCAACCGCCTCTCAGAGCTCGTTGTGAAGACAACCGGAACTGGGAGGAACCTCAGACACCTTCAGGCCCAACACCCGTTCTGTGGGCGAGGAAGTCGAGACCTAAGGAGGTGTAGTGACTTAGTTAAAATCACAACTTTTTAATGCCACAGCCATGATTTCCGGATTCCTGGTAATTTCTCTTGACGTCACGCCGTGTTTTGCTTACAAAGTGCTAATCTTCATTTGCCAAGAAATATTTTCATAATCTAATGTGGAAGCCTGGTCACGTGGTGGCCTGGGAATGCTAGGAAGTGAGTTTTCCCCGCTTAAATTTACAAAGTATAGTGTAATATATGTAGAGAGAAAAATGCACACATCACGAGTGTATACACTTGTGTATTCAAAATAAATATACCTGTGTAATCACCACTCAGGTCGAGAAATAAAACGCGGTCAGCACCCGGGAAGCCTTCCTTGCACAACCTTGTCCAATACTTGCCCTCTTTTCCTCAGAGGTAACCACTGACTTATAATACCATTGATTAATTTTGTCTATTTTTGAATATTGTGTAAATGAAATAATACTTTATGGATTATCTTGTGACTGACTTCATGAAACATTATGTCTGTAGATTCATAAATGTACTTGCATGTAGCAGTAGTTTCTTCTCATTACTGGATAGTATTCCATATCCATTCTGTTCTTCTTAGTTCCAGTTTTTGGCTTTTATGAGAAAGGCTGCTGTGAACATTCCTATATATATTTTGGTGTGCATGTGCATGCTTTTCAAGTGGTTAATACACAGAATGGTGTAATTCCTGAGTCAAAGTATTTGTCTGTTTTGAACTTTCACATTTAATGCTAGTTTTCCAAAGTGGTCAAAATAGTATACATGCACACAGCCCTGTATGAGTCACTCAACTTGCCAGCACTTGATATTGTCAGTCATTTTAATTTTAGCTATTCTAGTGGGTATGTAGTATTGTCTCATTGTGGTTTTAATTTAAATTTCCCTGATTATTAATGAGGTTGAGCATCGGTTCATATATTTATTGGCCATCTGGATATTTTCTCTTGTGAAGTGCTTGTTTAAATCTTACTCATCTTGTCTTTTTCTTAATTGATTTGAAAGAGTTCTTTGACTATTCTGTTTGTCAGCCGTTGATTATATATGTGGCAAAATTTCCCCCCGAGTATATTCTCTTAATGTTGTCTTTTGGTGAATAGAAGTTCTGAATATTATGTCCAATTTTTATCTTTTCCATTGTTTTATGATTGTTGCAATCCTTTCTACCCCAAGGGCAAGAACATAGTCTTCTATATTAAAAGTTTTGCTTTACCTTTTACATTTAGATTTACCATCTAAATTGGAAATTAATATTTTGCTATAATGTGTGATATTTTAGCAAAGTTCATTTTATCATTCCATCCCTATTTACTGAAAAGACCATCCTTTCATCATTGCTCGGCAGTGCCATTGTTTTCATAAATTACAAAGAAAGGTATTTGAATTTAAATTGCATCCAGATGATTTGGATAAATTGAATTATTCTAAACTCACAGTATGCTAAATCGCCATAGAAGAGATCCATCCCCAAACCAATTGACACAAATGGTCATCTTATCTTTTCCCAAGTCTCCAGGAATGGAAATTTTGTATCTTTTATGTTTGTTCATTGTTTTATGTATCTCTCATCTTTTAGATTACATTTGTCCAAAACTTTTTTTTTTTTTGTATGCTGTATGGCTGGGTCACATTTCATTCTTTTTTCCATGTGAGTATCCCGTTATTGCAGCACCATTTGTTGAATATTTGTTTGTTTGTTTGTTTTGGGAAGTACATGGGCCAGGAATCAAACCCCAGTCTCTTACATGGCCGGTAGGAATTCTGCCACTGAACTACGTGTGCACTCCCTTTGTCCAGACTCTTTTGATGTTATTTAAGATGACGTATTCTTGTGGACATCAAGACTCGTTCATTTTTACAATTTGAAAATACTTCTTTCCAAGGCGAGCAATCATAATTCTATAGGCCTTAGGCTAAATGGAAGGGTTTACATTGAGTGGGTCGCTTGCATGTTTTTCATTTGCTCACTCACTGAGGTGTCTAAAGTTCTGTAATTGACTAAAATGGTGATCCTTGAGTTTCACACTCTCCTATTGACAGCAACAAGTGTGTGATCAAGCTATGATCTTTGCTTAAGTTTCCCTATCAGGAACGGAGGCTTATGGGCAGCCATTCTATACCTTCATTTCACTCCTGCCTCCTTTCTTCCCTTCCTACCTTCCTCCACCCCGCCAACCCCCAGAATTCCTCTTGCTAGAAGGAAACAAGGGAACAAAAGCTGTTTAACCTTTCCTCGGTTGAGAGGTGTTTTTTTTTTAAGTAGAGTACTGGAATGTCCGGATTCTTCTAACAAACATTTACCAAACACTTAGCATAATGTATCATGAAGTGTATAAAAATAAATAAGGCTTTGCTCCTACCCTCAAGGAGTATAAAGATAATATAAGGAATTTAAGATAGGGATACAGAGGGGAATAGTTAATCTAGTGAAGCTGTGCATCTTTAAGAAGCCAAATGGTCCTGGCTCTTCCTGAAGCTTTTCTGTTACAACTCTATCTAAATAGAGGGGAATGCTGGTGAAAGGTTTGTTCTTTTTCCTGCCATGGTTAGGTCTGTGATTAGACTAAACGCCTAACAAGTAATTTTTCAGAGATTTATTGTAAAACTAAATTTGCAACTCCATACTTAAGCCATAGTGTTTCTCTAATATTCTTGATGGCCATGTGTATTTTTCAGTATTGAACACCCTGAGTAATGGCTATGCAGATGCAGCTTGAAGCAAATGCAGATAATTCAGTGGAAGAAGAAAGCTTTGGCCCACAACCTATTTCACGATTAGAGGTAAATGCTAAGTTGTTAAGTTTGGGATTATAATGTTAAACAAGATTCTTCTACCTGCTGGGAGAAATAACTGCCTTTACATAAATCATTCATTTTCATCCAAGATCAAAACTCAAATGAGAATTTTCGTGAGAGTTTTCAAGGATTTTGTGGGAAGGCTTAATATAGGAGCTAAACTTGTCTGGCCAGGGCTCTTTTGTCTGTAATTCTCCTACGTTACCGTTTTTCTTTCTCAGAGTTGGGCTGTCAGACACTAAAAAGCTTTAGAATCCCCTGGTAGATTCTCTGTGCTGTTTGCACTTAAATATAAACATGCTGTCCAGAGAACTCCAGTGGCTTGCGCCCAGCCATGCAGGGAGAAAGGAGCAACTTCTCTATATCACTGAGATTTGTGCTGGAGTTACTAGCAAGGCAGCTGTCACAGGCAGAAAGAAGGACTTGGGGATATAAAGGGAAAAGAGCCAAGCTCCAATCCAAGACTGCCCAAAAGCATTAAGCGCCAGAGCTGGGGTCCTGTGCTGTTTTTGTCCATTGTACAGTGGTACGGTATGAGTGCAGCTAACTTGGACTAAAGAAGTTGGGGAGAAAGGAGAGAAAGTTTTGATTCTGATTGCCTTATTATGCATGTTTCCCTTATCCCAGCTAAGCTTCAAGACCCCAGAAGTTAAGTAAATGGGTAAATGTGGTAAAACATCAGAGATGGTTTTTTTTTGTGGGGGCAGGGGTCTGCATTTTTAGTTAATAGTCATGACTTTTGGTGCCATGAACATCCTTATACCCAGGTATGTGTATTCCTTATTGCTTAAATAGTCCCTGCTGGAATAGCAAACATGGTTGGTTTCTATAGGCAGATACTATTTTCTCCCCTCTCCCAAGCCCTCCCTGCTCCCAAATACATATATAGCCCCCTCACTAACTCATTCTCTCCCCAGAAGTCATGGTTTTGGTGGCTAATAATACCAAAGCTGTTGGGTATAAGGAGAGAATGGTGTTCTTGGGTTGTTTGTTTTGAAAAGTGGGATAGGGCCCCTGACCAAAAGTAGTTGTCTTCAATCTTTACAACACAACATCCTAGTCATTGTGCTACAAAGAGGTTATTAAGTGTAAAGATAGTGATCCCCTCCATTCTGGAGCAGCCGTATCTGTTTACCCAACATAGTGTAAACTGTCATTTTCTATTAATGTGGAGAGGTTGGGAAGCACTGGTTTAAAGTGACCTTGACCAGGGTCTCAAGGCTTGTTTAGTCACAGTCATAAAAAGTTGGGAGTTAGTGGTTTATTCCCGGTGCTTGCAAATTACAGGTTTGATCCCATTATATGATGAGTCCATGTTAGTGTACATGACTTTGTAGTAGTTTAAAAATACTGGCTTTGATAATGAAAAGGTTTATAGTTACTGCATATCTCATAAGTAGGGCACACTTTTCAAGGCTTTTGCAAATAATATTGCAGTTCTTCAAAACAACTGTGAATTAGGTGGAATAAATATTATTCTTATATGACAGAGGAGAAACCTGAAGCTTAAATTATAGTTTTCTACCTTGTGTCTGATGCTCCTTTTATCTATGGTATGGACAGATGAGTAAGACATATGGATTAAAAATAAATAATGGGGGAACAGATGTTAAAATTTAAAAATATATGTGTTGGATAGATGGAAATACTAGTGGTCAGTGAGAGGAAAGGATAGGGGGGTGTTCTAGTTTGCTAGCTGCTGGAATGCAATATACCAGAACTGGAATGGCTTTTAACAAAGGGAATTTAATGAGTTCCTAGTTTACAGTTCAAAGGCCGAGAAAATGTCCCAATTACAGTAAATCTATAGAAATGTCCAATCTAAGACATCCATCCACGGAAAGATACCTTGGTTCAAGAAGGCCGATGGAGTTCAGGGTTTCTCTCTCAAGTGAGAAGGCACATGGCGAACACAGTCAGGGCTTCTCTCTTGGCTGGAAGGGCACATGGCAAACACGGTGTCATCTGCTAGCTTTGTCTCCTGGCTTCCTGTTTCACGAAGCTCCCCGGGAGGCATTTTCCTTCTTCATCTCCAAGGGTCACTGGCTGGTGGACTCTGTTTCGTGGTGCTGCTCTCTCTGAATCTCTCATTCTCCAAAATATTTCCTCTTTTATAGGACTCCAATAAACCAGTCAAGACCCATCCAAACGGGTGGAAGACATGTCATCACCTAATCCAATTTAACAACCACTCTTGACTAAATCACATCATCCAGGGAGATGATCTTATTACAGTTTCAAACATACAGTGTTGAATAGAGATTATTCTACCTTTATGAAATGGGATTTATATTAAAACATGGCTTTTCTTAGGGGGCATATATCCTTTCAAACCAGCACAAGGGATATGGTATGTATGAGTTTTTTCTTTTTATTTCTTTTTCTGGAGTGATGCAAATGGTCTAAAAAATAATCATGGTGGTGAATATACAACTATGTGATGATATTGTGAGCCACTGATTTTACACCATGCGTGGAATGTTGTGTGTTAAGAATATATCTGCTTGTATGTTGTATCAATAAAAATTAAAAAAAAATTTATAGTTTTCTTCCCTTGCAGCAATGTGGTATAAATGCCAATGATGTGAAGAAATTGGAAGAAGCTGGATTCCATACTGTTGAGGCTGTTGCTTATGCACCAAAGAAGGAGCTAATAAATATTAAGGGGATTAGCGAAGCTAAAGCTGATAAAATTCTGGTAAGTACAGCTCATATTATTTAGGAAGGCATTAAAGAAACTAGTACAGAAGGGTATATAGTAAAATTTAGTCTTCTTCCCTTCAACCTTTGTTCTGTCATCCTGTTCCCCTTTCCAGAGATGACTTTAATGACCAGTTTCTTACCTTGTATGTGCCTCCTTGCATTAATTTACATTTTCTCTGGAGAATTGTAGTATCATGAAATAAGACCATACTGTCACATTTTTACATTCCCATGAGAAGTGAGTGTTGTAAACGTTATCTTTCTAGATATTATGATCTCATACCTGAGAAATATATTTATTCAACCACTATAAACAGTTTAGAATCATAATTTGCATACATAGGAAGATGCTGATATAAGAAAACAGCTTAAAAATATATTTATTTGCAGCTTGTGGTTAAAAGGGGAAGTTTTAGGTTGGATGTATGTTACTAGAATAAAAATTTCAAACAAACAAACCGTAGGACTGTACAATACAGTGAACCCTAATGTAAATCATGGGCTATAGTTAATAGTACAATCATAATAATAATCTTAAATTGATTATAACAAATGTACCACACTAATGCATGATGTTAATAATAGGGAGAATATTTGGAACTCTGTATTTTCTGCATGATTTTTCTATAAACCTACAACTTCTCCAATTAAAAAAAAAATACATATGTTCACATGTATATTATTATGTATGTATGTATAGAGTATTAAACTAGGGATAAATACACTAAGATATTAATACTTATTTCTGATTGTGGGAATGTGAGCAATTTTTATTTTTTGCCTCAATTTTTTTGAAATTTTACATCTTCCATAGTGAAAATTTTTTCACATAGCAAAGCAATTTTTATTGCTTGAATATTAATTAAGCACTTAGTGTGTATAATCCATCAGTTAACTTATCACAGTTAAAATTCTTTAATAATGACTAGGCAATGTGATTTCAAAACATGTGCTTATTAGTTTTTTCCCCTACTAAATGACATAAAAATTATTTTACTGTGGGGGGGGCGGGCAATTGTGGTGCAGTGGCGGAGTTCTTGCCTGCCGTGCCTGAGACCTGGGTTCAATTCCCAGTGCCTGCCCATGAAAAAAAAAACAAAAAGATTTTACTGGTTTAAGTCATTATGAGATAGTAACTTAATCCCTTATATAACACTTTTGCTTTGAAACTCTTTCACATGTCACTTCAATAAAAGATTGTGATATTGACTGACCCAGTAGTGGTCCCTAAAGTCTATTTTATTTCTTTCTGAGCATCAGTTTTGTGACTGAACAAATGCTCACAGAGTCTTCATTTATGCCTTGTCAGACCTTAATTTTGGAAATCAAATCAGTGCTCTACCTCTGTTAAGACATAAATACACACCTTTAATAATTGAGATGTCCAAAATGATGCAAAATATGTGTCCTTTTATTTTACTACCCTCTTTGATTTTGGTAATTTTTATTGTGAGTTAGTGGTAGATAAAGATTACGATTGTGTTATTTGCTTTAGAATGTTAAAGGTGATTTTTTCAGTCACTGGATATTCCCCCCATTCCCCTAGTCTTTGGAATTGAGACTTCCAGCAAGAATATTTATTGTCACAGTGGAAAAAAGAAACCATATTAAAGAAAATATAGTCTATTTCCAGAATGTAAATCAGAATGGTTGAGAGAGAAAGACATGAATGCAATAATTTATTCAATAAATGCCACATTTCTTCTGTGGCCTTTTCCACATTCTCAAAGTTTAATGTAATTGTTATTAGCTTTTTAAATTATTATTATTGTGTTAACATTTATACAACATAACAATTCCCATTTCAACCACTATCAAATATACAGTTCAGTGGTGTCAATTGCGTTTATGATGGATGTTCAGAAAGAAAGCATGGACAACCAAAGCATTTCTCCTTGACTGGTTCCATCAATGTTTTGTGCCAGAGGTTTGAAAATACTTTGTCTAATAGTGACTGCCAGGAGGGAATTTCAAAGGTTAATTTTTTAAATGTCTTTTGTTATATATGGAGTATATTCACTATTATTCTCATCAAATTTGTTTCATTTTTTAAAAATTTTCATATTTTGTATTTTTAACTTTCTTTTTCATACTGCAGTTTTACTTAATGTCAACCTACTATAGCCTATGACCAAATACTTCACCAAAATTTTACAATGTTACTGTAAATGCCCCATAAAAGAAAAAGAAAAAATTCTTGTACAGAGGATTGCCGAAAAATGTTACGTGGATTTTCCAGATCACATGAGGGCTGAGCCCCTAACCCCCATGATATTGAAGAGATAACTGTAATATTCTAATGTGTGTATGTATATATCACGTTTGTTCATTCATTGGCTAATGGGCATGTGGCAGTTCTGAATAATGCCACCATGAACATCAGTGTGCAAATACCTGTTGAAGTCTCTGCTTTCAGTTCTTTTGGGTGTATATCTAGAAATAGGATTGTTGGGTCATATAGTAATTCTATACTTAATCATTTGAGGAACCGTCAAATTGTCTTCCACAGCACTGAACTATTTTACATTCCTGCCAGTGATGAATGAGTGTTCCTATTTCTCCACATCTTCTCCAACACTTGTTATTTTCTGTCTTTTAAAGAGTAGCTTTAGTAGTTAGGTTCAGGTGTCAATTTGGCCAGGTGATGGTACCCAGTTCTCTTGCTGTGGACTTAAATCAGTAGCATGTGAAATTCATCTATAGCTGATTATATCTTCTGTCAGCTAAAGTGAGTTCCTTCTGCAGTGAGTGATGTTTAATTTAATAAGCTGGAGTCTTAAAAGAGAGGTCAGAGGAGATCTTAAGAGCTCAGACCCAGACATTTAGACATGCTGAAAGGAATCACCCTGGGGAAAGCCAGAAACGCAGGAGAGATGGCTGGCAGACATTGCCATGTGTCTTCTCATGTGACAGAGGAACTCAGATGAAAGCTATCTGCCTTTCCTCCAAATAACTGCAAATTGTAACTAAATAAATCCCCTTTATAAAAGCCAGTCCATTTCTGGTGTACTGCATTCTGGCAGCATTAGCAAATTAAAACATATTTTTTACCAGGCGGGGGGTGCTGCTGCTTTTGCAAGTACCAAACATGTTGGAACAGCTTTTTAACTGGATGAGGAGAGGATTCTGGAGGAATTGTGAGGAGCTTGATAAATGCTAGATTGCTTTGAAAAGACTGTTGATAGAAATATGGATTCTAAAGATTGGAAGGACTCTAAAGATTGGAAGGAGGATGATTCTTGTTTTGAAATGGCAGAAAGTTTGGCAAAATTAAATCCTGGTGCTGGATGGAAGGGAGAGTCTTTCATCCTCAGGGCTTTAGAAAGCAGCAGTCCCACCCTTTCCAAGGGCCTACGCAGTGGCCCTGTTCTCTCTAAACGCTGGGATGAGGGTTGCAACATTGGGGAGACCACCTTTTTCCTCCCGTCCCTGCCCTCGTTAAGCATCTGGGTGGCACCTGGATTTTTTTTACACTAGCCATTCTGAGTGTGAAATGGTATCTTATTTTCTTTGTTGTTTTTTGAAGTTAAATATTTTTTAATTGT
>PVIY010038379.1:0-23945 GCA_004026745.1 Myrmecophaga tridactyla | reverse complement strand
ATGATTTGTTTTTTCAGACTTTCCATTTCTTTTTTTTTGTTCATTCCTTGCCTTCTTCATGTCCTCCCTCAATTCATTGATTTGGTTTTTGATGAGGTTTTCCATTTCTGTTCGTACATTCAGTATTAGTTGTCTCAGCTCCTGTATCTCATTTGAACTATTGGTTTGTTCCTTTGACTGGGCCATATCTTCAATTTTCTTGGTGTGCTTTGTTAGTTTTTGCTGCTGGCGTCTAGACATTTAATTACTTTAATTAGTTTATTCTGGAGGTTGCTTTCACTTATCTTACCTAGGGTTTTGTTGCTAGATGAGTTTGTTGTCTATCTGTTCTTTTACCTTCAGTTCAGCTTTTTCTGGGCCTCTAGCTTAAGTTTTGTTTAACAGAGGGTAATTTTTCAGTTCTTGTTTTTTTGTTTCTTGTCATGTTTGTAAGGTGCCTTTTCCCTTCCCACCCTTAGGAGGGTCTACATAGGTATTACTGACAACAGCCGGATTTTCCCGGACTAAACTGGCCTCCTACCAGGGGGAAGGAGTCACCTGCTTCAGTTTTCCCTGAGGGTGAGACCCGGCAGGTTGAAAGACTTTCCTGTGAAGTCTCTGGGCTCTGTTTTTCTTATCCTGCCCAGTATGTGGCACTTGTCTGCCTGCGGGTCCCACCAGCAAAAGATGTCATGGCTCCTTTAACTTTGGAAGGCTCTCCCTGCTGGGGGCGTGGTTGAGACAGAGGAGAGGTTGTAGGCTGGTTTTAATGGCTTCAATTTGCCAAGCCCTGGGGTCTGAGTTCCTTGAGAGAGGGATTCCACCTAAGTTGGGCTTCACCCCTCCCCTGGGGAAGGCTCCAGTGGGAGACAGCCCTGAAAGCAGTCTGTTTCTGCCTATGCGTGGGGCAGTTGCAGCCCGAGAAGTCCCGCCGCTGAATCCAGAGGCTGCCAAGTCTCCATAGAAACAGCCACGAAAACCCCCGTTTTGTCCCCTTTCCTCTTTTTCGGTTAGCCCAATAAGCGACTTCTGACTTGCCTAGTTTCGCGTGAGGTGGGGACCTATTTTTCGTAATCAGAATTTGTTTATTAATGCCGCAATTGGCGCTTGGTTGGACTCATTCCCCGCTACTCTTTCCTTTCCCTCCGAGAAGCTGAGTATGGGGGAGGGGCGCCGGGTGCCGGCCGCCGCGGCTTTTGGGAAACTTACTATTCCATAGATTTGCAATCGGTCTAGCTGCTCCAGACCTGGGCACGCTGTGTTTCCTGTCACTATCGTGGTTCCGGGAGCTGTTCTGTACTGTTTCTGGTTATCTAGTAGTTGTTCTGGAGGATGAACTAAAACACGCACATTGCTAAGCCGCCATCTTGGCCCCTAGTTTGTCTTTTTTTGGATTGTAGGATTTCTTTTTTTATCTTAATATTTTTACTGAAAAACAACATACAAACATTCTTGACATACAGACATTCATACATGGTGTATAATCAATGGCTCACAATATCATCACATAGTTGTGTATTCATCACCATGATCATTTTTTTAACATTTGCATCACTCCAGCCAAAGAAATAAAGAGAAAAAACTCATACATACCATACCCCTTACCCCTCACTCTCATTGACTACTAGTATTTCCATCTACTCAATTTATTTTAATCTTTATCCCCCCATGATTTGTTTATTTTTTTTATTCACAGCTTTTACTCATCTGTTCATACCCTAGATAAAAGGAGCATCAGACACAATTGTTTCACAATCATACAGTCACATTGTAAAACCTGTATCATTATATAATCATCTTCAAGAAACAAGACTACTGGAACACACCTCTACAGTTTCAGGTACTTCCATCTAGCAACTCCAATACACCAAAAACTAAAAAGGAAATATCTATGTAATGCATAAGAATAACCTCCAGGTTAACCTCTCAACTCTGTTTGAAATCTCTCAGCCACTGAAACTTTATTTGGTCTCATCTCTCTCTCTTTTTCCCCTTTTGGTTGAGAAGGTTTTCTCAAGCCCTTGATGCCAGCTCATTCCAGGATTTCTGTTTCATGTTGCCAGGGGGATTTATACTGCTGAGAGTCATGTCCCACCTGGGGGTGGAGTGAGGAGGGCAGTGAGTTCACTCACTGTGTCAGCTTAGAGAGACAGAGTCCACATCTGAGCAGCAAAAGACGATCTCCGAGGGTGACTCTTAGGCCTAATTTTTTTCCCTTTTTATTTTATTTTCTTTTTATATTCATCATCACAATCATTTCTTTAACTTCAGCAGACTCTACCTGCTGGGAGTGTGATTGAGTTAGAGGAGAGGTTGTAGGCTGGCTTTAATGGCTTCACTTTTCCAGACCCTGGGGTCTGACTTTCTTGAGGGAGGGATTACACTTGAGCTTGGCCCTATCCCTCTCCTGGGGAAGGTATAGGCTCCAGACAAACACTCAAGCAAGCTCAATTCAGCCTATGCCTGGGGCAGTTGGAGCCTGAGAAGACTTGCAGGGCTCTGGGTGGGCTCCCATCCAGTCCAGCTGGTCCAGACTGGGGTACACTGCATGTCTGGTTACTGATGTGGCCCCAGCAGTTGTTCTGTACTGTTCCTTGCTATTTACTAGCTGCTCTGGAGGACAGACTAAATCCCACACCTTGCTAAGCTGCCATCTTGGCCCCTCTCTCTCTCTTCCCCCTTTTGTCAAGAAGGCTTTCTCAATCCCTTGATGCCAGGTCTTGGCTCATTCCAGAATTTCTATCCCACATTGCTAGGGAGATTTACACCCTTGGAAATCATGTGCCACACAGGAGGGAAGGCAGTGAGTTCATTGCTGAGTTGGATTAGGGAGAGAGGCCACATCTGAGCAACAAAAGAGGTTCTCAGGGGTTGATTCTTAGGCCTAATTTTAAGTAGGCTTAGCCTATGCTTTGCAGAAATAAGTTTCATAGGGGCGGACCCCAAGATTGAGGGCTCGGCTTATTGATTTAGTTGTCCCTACTGCTTGCAAGAATATCAGAAATTTCACATGCTATTCAAGATTCTGTGTACTTATGGGGTTCAACTAGACAGACCATACAAGTTAAATTAGGAAATTCACTACCCAAAATATGAATTTTGCACCAAAAAATATATACAGATGTTAAAGTTTTAAAATATGGATGATATCATCCTTTATGAAGTATTCTGATATACCTTAGTACTTCCCAGACCAGCTACACTTATATCTCTACTCAAAGTCTGATAACTTTTTCAACCTTTTAAACAGTTCCTGTATTGGGGTACTGCTGACTTTCATAGCTTCAGAGCTCTAATTCTGAGTCTCAGGTGTCAAATGCCAGAAGTTTCTGGGAATGACCAGGTTATAAACAAACAGCTCAGTATGTCAGAATTTAGAAATAACAGTTACTCCTCTTAAATATAAGAGACTGCTGTAAGAGCTTACAATCTAGGACCATTTACAATAGGTCCCAACCTGATAACTCATGTTTTCATCTTCAGTTCACTGAGTTTTTTATTATAGCTAGTCCATATGATTGAAGCATGTAATATTTGTCTTTTTGTTCCTTACATTTCATTCAATATACTGTCCTTAAGTTTCATACACCTAGCTGCATGCCTCATAACTTCATTCCTTCTTGTGGCCACTCAGTTGTCCATTGTATGTATACAACATAGTTCCTCCTACCATTCCTCGGTTGTTGTACCTTAGGCCACCTCTATTCATTGTGGACTGTGAACACTACTGCCATAAACACTACTGTGCAAATGTCCATTCGTGTCCCCACATTCAGTTCCTCCAGGTATATACTGAGCAATGGGGTTTCAGGATCATATGTCAACCTCCCCCCACCCGCCTCCTGTGGAATCACCACACTGCCCTTCAAGGGTCTTCACCTCTCATTTTCCCTACGGACAGTGAATAGGTACATCTCTTTCTCTGCATTTTCTCTAGCACTTGTTTCTCTCCATTCATTTTTAAAGTTTTATTCACACATCATACAATCCAAGCTAAGTGTACAGGCATGCCTTTCCCACCATAATCTATATGAAGACATTTCCTTTTCTTCCACAAAGAATCCATACCCCTTCCCCATGCCCCACCCCCCACCTGTTGGTATTTAGTTTTGGCATAATGATTTTGTTACATTCAGTGGAAGCATATTACAATGTTACCGTTGACTATAGACCCTAGCTTGCATTGATTGTATTTTTCCTGTATACCATCTATTGTCAACACCCTGCAATATTTGTTCTCCCTCATACAAAACATTTTTTTTAATTTGTACATTTAATCACCATCATTGTCCACTCAAGGCATTCCTAAATTATACCATGCCAGTCTTTATCCTTCTCATTTCATACATGCCCCCCAGCCCTTCTCCATCAAACATACTCACATTCAGTTTCATTCAGTGTACTTGTATTATTTTGCTACAATTAGGCAGTATTGTGCTCTCCATTTCTGAATTTTTACATTCAGTCCTGTTACCCAATCTGTATTCCTTCAGCACCAATAGCACAATCTCCACCCTATTTCTATCTCCTGATAACCTGTGTTCTTAGCTTCAATTTTCAAAGTTCATTCATTAATGTTAGTTCATGTTAGTGAGGTCATACAGTATTTGTCCTTTTGTTTCTGGCTAATTTCACTCAGCATAATGTCCTCAAGGTTCATCCACATTGTTACATGCTTCATGACTTTATTCTGCCTTACAACTGTATAATATTCCATCATATGTATATACCACAGCTTGTCTAGCTACTTGTCCATTGATGGGCATTTGGGCTGTTTCCATCTCTTGGCAATCCTAAGTAATGGTGCTATAAACATTGGTGTACAAATGTCCGTTTGTGTCCTTGCCCTCAGGTTCTCTGAATATATACCTAGTAATGAGATTGCCGGATCATATGGCAATTCTATACTTAGCTTCCTGAGGAACTGCCAAACTGCTCTCCAGAGTGGTTGCACCATTTTACATTCCCATCAGCACTGGGTAAGTATGCGTCTTTCTCCACATTCTCTCCAGCACTTATCATTTTGTATATATTTTTTATAATGGTCATTCTAGCGGCTGTCAGATGATATCTCGTTGTATTTTTGATTTGCATTTCCCTAGTAGCCAATGAAGTTGAGCATCTTTTCATGCACCTTTTAGCCATTTGTATTTCCTCTTCTGAGAAGTGTCTGTTCATGTCTTTGGTTCATTTTTTAATTTGAGTTGTCTTTTTTGTTGAGTTGAAGGATCTCTTTATATATTTTGGATACTAAACCCTTATCTGATTTGTGGTTTCCAAATATTGTCTCCCATTGCATAGGCTACCTTTTTACTTTTTTGACAAAGTTCTTTGTTGCACAAAAGTGTTTAATTTTGAGGAGTTCTCATTTATCTATTTCTTTTTCCAATGCTGTTTCTTTGGGTGTAAGGTCTAGGAAACCACCTCCTATTACAAAATTTATAAGATATTCCCTACATTTATTCTGAAGGTTTTATGGTCTTAACTCTAATGTTTAGGTCTTTGATCCATTTTGAGTTAATTTTTGTATAGGGTGTGATATGTGGATCCTCTTTCATTCTTTTGCATATGGATATCCAGTTCTCCAAGCACCATTTATTGAAAAGGCAACTTTGTCCCAGGTGGGTTGGCTTGACCACATTATCAAAGATCAATTGTCCATAGATGAGAAGATCTGTAACTGAACACTCTATTAGATTCCATTGGTCAGTATATCTATCTTTATTCCAGTACCATGCTGTTTTGACCCCTATAGCTTCATAATATACTTTAAAGTCAGGTAGTGTAAGATCTCCAACTCCATTTTTCTTTCTCAAGATATTTATAGCTATTCAGGGTACCCTTCCCTTCCAAATAAATTTGGTTATTGTCTTTCTAGTTCTGCAAAGTAAGTTTTTGGGATTTTAATGGGTTTTGCATTGAATCTATAAATCAGTTCGGATAGAATTGACATCTTAACTATATTTGGTCTTCCAATCCATGCACACACTATGCCCTTCCATTTATTTAGGTCTTCCATGATTTCTTTTAGGAATTTCTTATAGTTCTGTGTATAGTTCTCTTGTATCCTTACTTATATTTATTCTAAAATATTTTAGTCTTTTGGTTGCTGTGCCAGTTGAATCCGTTGTGTACCCCAGAACAGCCATGTCCTTTAATCTTCATTCAATATTGCTGGGTGGAATATTTTTTATTGTTCCAATGGAGATATGACCCACCCAATTGTGGGTTGTGACTTCTGATTAGATGGATTTCATGGAAATGTGTCTCCACCCATTCAAGGTGGGGTTGCCTATTGGAGCCCTTTAAGAGGGAATCATTTTGGAAAAAGCTGGAGAGCCACCAGAGCCGACAGAGCCAACAGAATGAACAGAGCCCCGGGGAAGCTGTTGAAGAGAAAGCTAGTAGATCTTGCCATGTGTCTTTCCAGCTGAAAGAGAAACCCTGAACGTCATCAGCCTTCTTGAACCAAGGATGCTGTGCCAGTTTGAAAGGATGTATGTACCCTAGAAAAGCCATGTTTTAATCCTGTATTGGTTAGGGTTCTCTAGAGAAACAGATTAACAGGAAACATTCATAAATATAAAATTTATAAAAGTGTCTCACTTTTGAACGTAGAGTCCAAAATCTGTAATGCAGGCTGTGAAACTGACAATTCCAATGGAGGGTCTAGATAAACTCCACAGGAGAGGCTCACCAGCCAAAGTCGGAAGAGAGCCTGTCTCTTTTGAATCCTCCTTAAAAGGCTTCTAGTGATTTGATTAAGCATCACTCATTGCAGAAGACACTCCCCTTGGCTGATTACAAGTGGAATGAGCTGTGGATGCAGTCAATGTGATCATGATTTAATTCTATGAAATGTCCTCATCGCAACAGACAGGCCAGCACTTGCCCAACCAGACAAACAGGTACTACCACTTGGCCAAGTTTACACATGATCCTGACCATGACAAATCCTAACCCCATTTTGTTAAGGCAGCCATTTCTTCTAATCCCTATTCAGTACTGTATGTTTGAAACTTTAATTAGATCATCTCCCTGGAGATGTGACTCAATCAGAGTGGCTGTTAAGATGGATTAGGTGGAGATGTGTCTCTATCCATTCGGGGGGGTCTTGATTAGTTTACTGGAATCCTATAAAAGAGGAAACATTTTGGAGAATGAGGGATATTCTGAGAGAGCAGAATGACATAGCCATGAGAAGCAGAGAGTCCACTGGCCAGCGACCTTTGTAGATGAAGAAGGAAAATGTCTCCCAGGGAACTTCATGAAATAGGAAGCCAGGAGAGAAAGCTAGGAGATGATGCCGTGTTTACCACGTGCCTTTCCAGATGAGAGAGAAACCCTATGTTCACCATGTGCCTTCTCACTTGAGAGAGAAACCCTGAACTTCATTGGCCTTCTTGAACCACGGTATCTTTCCCTGGATGCCTTAGATTGGACATTTCTATAGATTTGTTTTAAATGGAACATTTTCTTGGCCTTAGAACTGTAAACTAGCAACTTATTAAATTCCCCCTTTTCAGAGCCATTCGTTTCTGGTATATTGCATTCTGGCAGCTAGCAAAGTAGAACAGATGCCTTAGATCAGAAACTCTTATAACCTTGCCTTAATTTTGGAATTTTCATGGCCTTAGAACTGTAAACTTGCAACTTAATAAATTCCCCCTTTTAAAAGCCGTTCTGTTTCAGGTATATCACTTTCTGGCAGCCTAGTAAACTAGAACAGAATTTGATACCAGAGAAGTGGAGTGCTGCAGTTTGCTAAAACCACACATGTTGGAACAGCTTTTTAAATGGATAAAGGGAAGATTCTGGAAATGTTGTAAGGAGATTGATAGAGAATGCCTAGAATGCCTTGAAGAGCCTTGGTAGAAACGTGGACTCTAAAGATATTTCTGATGAAGCTTTAGACAGAAATGATGAGTGTGCTGTTCCAAACTGGAAGGAAGGCATTTTTTTTGTAAGATGGAGAGCAGAATTTGAGAGAGATGAACTTGGATATTTAGCAGAAGAAATTTCCAAACTAAATGTGGAAAATGCAGCCTGGCTGCTCCTTGAAGCTTATGGGAAAATGTGAGTGGAAAGAGATAAGTTGAGAACTGAATTGTTCAGTATAGAGAGAACAGAAATTGATGGTCTGGAAAATTTTAGGCTTCCAGAAAGGAAGAATAATGTCCCACATGAGGATTTAACCAAATGTGGAACTAGTCAGCCATTTCAGAAAAAGCCAGGATTGGAGATGGAGTTATCCAGGAAGGATTTTTGGAAACTCCTTTAGTCTGATGGGCATGATCCTTGCCTACTACATAGAAAGCGAACAAGAGTGTTGTAGTGGTTCCATTACCAGTCTGGACTAAGAGGGGCAGAAAAGGGACACATTGGAGGAAAAATAACTTGAGAGGCAGAACAATAGAAGCTAAGGTCTGAAGTCAAGAAACCATGGGCGAGGAGACTGGACCCACCCAAGAACTTGGAGAGGGTGAGTATGCCCCAGATGCAGAGGGTGGTTGCAGTGGAAGAGTTGTGCTGCCTCAGGCCTTGAAGAAGGTAGAGAACATTGGCTGGGGATTGGAGAAAGCCTGGCTGCCAGCACATTGTTCTGGGTGGGGGGGATGAGTGTGTGCCCCATAGATGGCAGACAGTCTGGATGCAGCCCTGATGCTTGGAGAGGATGGAGCCGAGAGAAAGGTAGTCTCCCTAGTGTCACCCAAGGTTGCATTTGGAGAGAGGTAGGCCACTGCATAGGCCTTTGGAAAGGGTGGAATTGCTGCTTTCCAAAGCCCAGAGGATAAATGACACTCAGACTTTGAAATCTAATGGAGTTTGCCCTGCAGGTTTTCGGAACTGTATGGGTATGCTGACCCCTGTGTTCCTTCCAATTTCTCCCTATGGAAATGAGAATATGTATCCTATTACTACCCCTCCTTTGTATGTTGGCAGCAAATAACTTGTTCTTAGTTTTACAGGTCCAGAGCCAGAGGAGAATTTTGCCTTATGACAGACAATGCCTGTAGCTGACTTTGATGAGATTTTGTACTGTTTCTGACTTTGTGTTGTATTTCTATTATTGCTGAAGTGGTTTGTCTTTCTGATATTGTGTTGGAGTGAATGCACTTTGCATTTGGAAAGAACATATCTTTTGGGGGTCCAAAGGGTGGAATGTGCTGGTTTAAACCTTGTGTACTCCAGAAAAGCCATGTTCTTTAGTCCTTATTCAATATTACTGGGTGAAATCATTTTGATTGTTTCCGTGGAGATGTGACCCACCCAATTGTGGATGGTGACTTCTGATTAGATGGTTTTCTTGGAAATGTGTCTCCACACATTCAAGGTGAGGTTGTTTACTGGAGCCCTTTAACAGGGAACTATTTTGGAAAAAGCTGGAGAGGTATTTGAACTGATAGCCAACACTCTAGAGCCCAGGGGAAGCCATTGAAGAGAAAGCTAGCAGATCTCACCATGTGCCTTTCCAGCTGAGACAGAAACCCTGAATGTCATCAGCCTTCTTGAACAAAGGTATCTTTCCCTGGATGCGTTAAATTTGGAAACTTTTATAACCTTGCCTTAATTTGGGCATTTTCATGCCTTAGGACTGTAAACTTGCAACTTAATAAATTCCCCCTTTAAAAAGCCATTCTGTTTCAGGTATATCACATTCTGGCAGCTAGCAAACTAGAACAGTTGCTATTGTAAATGGAATTTTTTCTTGATTTCCTCCTCAGATTGCTCATTACTGGTGTATAGAAGCACTACTGATTTTTGGGTGTTGATCTTGTACCTTGCCACTTCGTTGTACTCATTTATTAGCTCTAGTAGCTTTGCTGTAGATTTTTTTGGATTTTCAACTTATAGTATCATATCATTTGCAAACAGTGAGAGTTTTATTTCTTCCTTTCCAGTTTGGATGCCTTTTATGTCTTTTTCTTGTCTAATTGCTCTGACTAGAACTTCCAATACAATGTTGAATGACAATGGTGACCGTGGGCATCCTTGTCTTCTTCCTGATCTTAGAGGGAAAGCTTTCAATCTTTCCCCATTGAGGATGATGTCAGTTGGTTTACTTCATACATTCCTTTTATCATGTTGAGGACGTTCCCTTCTATTCCTATCCTCTGTTTTTTGTTTGTTTGTTATTTTATTTGTAATATTTCTACCCTTTGAAGTGTTTTCATCAAGAAAGGATGTTGAATTTTGTCAAATGCCTTTTCTGCATCATTGAGATGATCATGTGGTTTTTCTGCTTTCATTTGTTGGATATGGTGTATTTCATTAACTGATTTTCTTATGTTGAGCCATCTTTGCATACCTGGAATAAATCCCACTTGGTGATGGTGTATAATTCTTTTAATGTGCTGCTGGATTCGATTTGCTAAAATTTTGTTGAGGATTTTTGCATCTATCTTCATTAGAGAGATTGATCTGTAATTTTCTTTTCTTGTAGTATCTTTTTCTGGTTTTGGTACTAAGGTAATGTTGGCTTCATAGAACGAATTAGGTAGCTTTCCCTTCTCTTCAATTTTTTGGAAGAGTTTGAGCAGGATTGGTACTAATTCTTTCTTGAATGCTTGGTAGAATTCACATGTGAAGCCATCTGGTCCTGGACTTTTCTTTTTTGGGCACTTCTTGATGGCTGAATCAATCTCTTTACTTGTGATTAGTTTGTTGAGGTCATCTATTTCTTCTCAAGTCAATGTTGGTTGTTCATGCCTTTCTAGGAAGTTGTCCATTTCATCCACATTGTCTAATTTATTAGCATGTAGGTTCTCAAAGTATCCTCTCATTACCTCCTTTATTTCCCTGGGGTCAGTGGTTATGTCTCTCCTTTTCCATTTCTGATTCTGTTTATTTGCTCTCTCTCTCTCTCTCTTGTCAACCTAGCAAGGTGCCCATCGATTTTATTGATTTTCTCAAAGAACCAACTTCTGGTTTTGTTGATTTTCTCAATTCTTTTCATGTTCTCAATTTCATTTATTTCTACTCTAATCTTTGTTATTCCTTTCCTTTTGTTTGCTTTGGGGTTAGTTTGCTGTTCTTCCTCTAGTTCTACTAAGTGAATTTAATTTCTCAATTTTTGCTCTTTCTTCTTTTTTTTTTTGATATATGTATTTAAGGCAATAAATTTCCCGCTAAGCATTGCCTTTGCTGCATCCCCTAGGTTTTGATATGTTGTATTTTTGTTTTCATTTGCCTCTAGATATTTACTGAGTTCTCTTGTAATTTCTTCCTTGACCCACTGGTTGTTTAAGAGTGTGTTGTTTAGCGTCTCTATATATGTGAATTTTCTGGCCCTCTGTCTGTTATTGACTTCCAACTTCATTCCATTATGATCTGAGAAAGTACTTTATATGATTTCAATCTTTTTAAATTTATTGAGACTTGCGTTGTGACCCAGCATATGGTCTATCCTTGAGAATGATCCATGAGCAGTTGAGAAAAATGTGGGGTATAATGTTCTGTAAATGTCTGTTAAGTCTACTTCATTTATTGTATTATTCAAATTCTCTGTTTCTTTATTGATCCATTGTCTAGATATTTTATCCATTGATGAGAGTGGGGAATTGATGTCTCCAGTTGTTCTAATTTTCTAGCTGCTGAAATGTGATATGCCAGAAATGGAACGGCTTTTAAAAGAGGGAATTTATTAAGTTGCAAGTTTGTAATTGTAAGACCATAAAAATGTCCCAATTAAAGCAAGTCTATAGAAATGTAAACTCATCAAGGCCCACCCAAATGGGTGGAGACACGTCTCCACCTAACCCACCTCAACAATCATTCTTGATTAAATCACATCTCCAGGGAGATGATCTAATTACAGACTCAATACAGTACTGAATAGGGATTAGAAGAAATGGATGGATTTATAAAATGGGATTAGGATTACAACATGGTTTTTCTAGTGTACATACATCTTTTCAAACTGGCACACTCCTGGACCTGTGAATCCTGGCTATGGGAGACAGCACCGCACAGTGGATGCTGATTCACAGCATACACAGCCTCCTGGAGAACACTACCCCAGCCCTGCAAGGTGTTGCCACTAGTTGGCACTGTAATTAGGTCTTCAAAAGACCATTCCACGTTCTATCAACCCAGATGCCTCTGGGTGATGGTGCACATGGTAAGACCAGAGAATTCCACGGACACGTGTCCATTTCCACACTTCATTTTCTGTGAAGTGGGCTCCTTAATCAGAAGCAATGCTGTGTGGAATACCATGATGGTGGATAAGGCATTCTGTAACTACATGGATGGTAGTTTTTGCAGAAGCACTGTGTGCACAGAATGCAAACCCATATCCAGAGTATGTGTCTAGATATAAAATCTAAAAGAGTATGACTCAGAGGCAGGGTAAGATCATGGCTCATTGAAGTGTGGAATTTATTTGTCCTCCAGAGCAGCTAGTAAATAGCCAGGAATGGTACAGAACAACTGCTGACATCATTGACCAGACATACAGAATAAACCACTCAGGACCAGGTGGAATGGCTGAGACCCCATGCAAAACTGTAAGTCCCAAAAGCAGTGGCAGAATCATCCTCTGGCTCTGGACCTGTGGAACTCAGAACAAATTATTTACTGCCAACATACAAAGGAGGAACTGTCATGGGATACATATGCCCATTTCCATAGGGAGGGAGGAACACAGGGGCCACCAGATCCATACAGTTTCAAAAACCTGCAGGGCAAAATCCATTAGACTTCAAAGTCTGAGAATCATTTATCTTCAGGGCTTTAGAAAGCGGCAGTCCCACCCTTTCTAAGGGCTTACACAGAGGCCTGCCTCTCTCTGAACACAACCTTGGGGGACATTGGAGAGACCATATTTTTCTTGGCTTCACCCTCTCCAAGGATTGGGGTTGCCCTTGGACTCTCTGCCATCTCTGGAGTACATGCTCAACCCCTCCTTGACGTGGCAGCCAGGTTCTCCCCAAACCCTGAGGAATGTGCTTCACCCTCTCCAAGGCCTGAGGTGGCATGACTCTTCCACTGCAATGAGGTGGAAGGCCCATCCTCTGCCTTCGGGGCAAACTCACCCTCTCCATGTGCTTGGGTGGGTCTGCTCTCCTGGCCTGAGGCTTCATGACTTCAGACCCCAGCCCAAATGGTTTTGCCTCTGAAGTTATTTTTCCTCCAATGAGTCCCTTCTCTGACCCTCTCTGCCCCGAATGGCAGTGGTTCTCTTTATATAAATCTCACAACACTCTCGTTGGCTTTCTATGCAGTAGCCTTGCATCATGCCCATTAGACATAAGGAGTTTCCACAAATCCTTCCTGGATAACTCCATGTCCAATCCTGGCTTTCTCTGAAATGGCTGACTGATTCCACATTTGGTCAAGTTCTCATATGGGGCACTGTTCTCTGGGATCTCCCTTCCAGGAAGCCCAGAATTCTCCACAACATCAACTTCTGGTTTAATTGTACTCAAGAGTTCAGTTCTCAGCTTATCTCTTTCCTGTCGCATTTCACTATAAGCTTTGAGGAGAAACCAGGCTGCACTTTTGACATTTAATTTGGAGATCTCTTCTGCTAAATATCCAAGTTCATAGCTTTTAAAATCTGCCTTCCAGCCAAAGCCACTAGTCAACTTTGCCAGATTATCTGCCATTTTAAAACAAGGCTTGCCTTCCTTCCAGTCTGCGATAATACATGCCTCATATCTATCTAGAGCTTCATCACAGGTATCTTTAGAGTCCACATTTCTACCAACAGTCTCTTTAAAGCATTATAGGCCTTCTCTTTCAGGCTTCTCACAACTCCTCCAGGTTCTTCCCCTTATCCATTTAAAAAGCCATTCCAACATGTTTGGTATCTGCAAACTGCAGCAGCACCCCACTCCTGGTACCAAAATCTGTTCTAGTTTGCTAGCTGTCAGAATGCAATATACCAGAAATGAATGACTTTTAAGAAGGGGAATTTAATAAGTTGCTAGTGTACAGTTCTGAGGCTGAGAAAATGTCCCAATTAAAACAAGTCTATAGAAATGTCCAATCACAGGCATCCAGGGGAAGATACCTTGATTCAAGAAGGCTGAGGAAGTTCAGGGTTTCTCTCTCAAGTGGAAGGGCACATGGCAAACACAGAGTTTCTCTCCATCTGAAAGAGCATATGGTGAACACGGCATCATCTGCTAGCTTATTCTCCTGGCTTCCTGCTTCATGAAGCTCCCCAGGAGGGATTTTCATTCTTCATCTCCAAAGGTCACTGGCTGGTGGACTCTGCTTCTCATGGCTATGTCAGTCTCTGCTCTCTCAGAAACCTCTCTTTCTGCAAAATGTTTCCTCTTTTATAGGACTTCAGAAACTAATCAAGACCCATGCAAATGGGTGGAGACATGCCTCCAGCTAATCTAGCTTAACAACCACTTTTGATTAAATCTCATCTCCAGGGAGATGATCTAATTACAGATTCAAACATACAGTACTGAATAGGGATTAGAAGAAATGGATGGATTTATAAAATGGGATTAGGATTAAAACATGGCTTTTTTTAGGGTACATACATCATTTCAAACCAGCACATGGACCATTACTATTCTGTTGTCTTTTATACTGTTGTGGTGGTGTATGGATCCAATGCCTGTCCAATGGCTAATACAGCCTGTTATAGGGATGTGGATTGTGGCGGCCCAGACCTCAGCCCCATCCTAGATGGTCCATAACATGCCTGCTTTAACCAAGGACAAAATTCAAAGAAATTAAACAGTCTAAACAGAGGGCAAAGACTGTAACCGCGGATGTAAAAATGGCATTGATTGTATCTTAGTCTTAAACACTAATCTTGGTAAAACATAAGGTCTTAGGCTCCTTTAATGATTATACTACAGACCCCGTGGCCTCACACTATATGGAATGTCTTTGTTCTAAAATCATATACTACTCCTTGCACACCTTCCCACATCTTTCCTTCCCCTGTCCCTTGCAGAGCACTGACCCTCCGGACTGGCCATCACTGGAGAATCTCTCCTGCTTGTAAGTCCCAATAAATCTATGTCTACTTCTTTGCCTGGTTTATTTTTGGCCTCACAACAGTACCAGCCCATGCTCTGCATGAACTCGGTCTTGACCTGAACACTGACTTAAAGAGAAAAATGACCATAGAGTTCCTCAGGGATGATTGAGTTAGTGTCACAAATTTATTTCTCACAGTCCTGGTGAACATCTCAGGAAATTTCAATATAGTTTCATCTGGTGAAGCAGTGTCAATATCCTCAAATGGAATTGTGAGGGCTGTTAGAGCTTTATCAATCAAAACAAGGTTAATCTCTTCAAACGGAGATGGAAAGGCTGATTCCTCAGGCTATAGACTACAGGTTTAACTGGAAAAGAATTCTCAGAAGAATGTAGGGGTTCAGTGTCCCCAGTATTATCATGGTCAGCCTATATGACCGCATTCTAAGTTTCAGTACCCCATTCCTTCCCAATGTCTTCCCTTTAACAGCAGACACCCTGCAAGGTAGGGAATTCAATTCACATTGTAATTCTGCTACTTGCACAATGAAATTCTGTGTTTGGATTTCAGAAACCTGAACTCTGAAACGACAAGAAATAAGAGTTTCTTTCAGGGCACACATAGACACTATGCTGGTTTGAACGGATTATGTACCCTGGAAAAGCCATGTTTTAATCCTGATCCATCTTGTGGAGGCAGCAGTTTCTTTTAACCCCTATTCAGCACTATAGGTTGGAAAATTGATTAGATTATCTCCATGGAGATGTGACTTACCCAATTGTGGGTATTAACCTTTGATTAGAGGGAGATGTGACTCTGCCCATTCCAGGTGGGTCTTGATTAGTTTGCTGGATCCTTTAAAAGAGGAAACATTTTGGAAAAAGCAAGAGAGCCACAGAGCTATAAGAACCATGAGAACTATGAGAGCCCATGCAGCCAGAGACCACTGGAGATGAAGAAGGAATACACCCCCAGGGGAGCTTCATTAAACAAGAAGCTTGGAGAGAAAGCTAACAGATGTCACCATGTTAACCCTGTGACTTTCCAGCTGAGAGAGAAACCCTGAACTTCATCAGCCTTTCTTGAGTGAAGGTAACCTCTTGTTGGTGCCTTAATTTGGACACTTTTATGGACTTGCTTTAATTTGGACATTTTCCCAGACTTAGAACTATAAACTTGCAACTTAATAAATTCCCTCTTTTAAAAGCATTCTGTTTCTGGTATATTGCATTCTGGCAGCCAGCAAACTAGTACAGACACTTTCATGTCGTTCATGCAGTATTTGAGCTGGGACTTTGAAGCCCTGACATCAGACTTTTCCTTAACAACTTTATTAAGCATATTTAGGAATAACCTGTCAACATCATTATACTTTTTCTCTGGTATGTAGTATTGTTTTTTTCTTGCTGCTTTCAGAATTTTCTGCTTCTCTTCAACATTTGACAGACTGATTAGTGTGTGTCTTGGAGAAGGCCTATTTGCATCTATTCTATATGGAGTTTGCTGAGCTTCTTTGACTTGTATATTTATGTCCTTTAGAAGGATTGGGAAGTTTACCCCCATTATATCCTCAACTAATCTTCCTAGTCCTTTACTCTTCTATTCTCCTTCTGGGACACCAATGATTCTTGTATTTGTGTGCTTTATTTTGTCCATCATTTCCCTGAGCTCCAACTCATATTTTTCCATCTTTTTTGCCGTTTGCTGTTTTGAGTATTCAAAATCAGTTGTCCTGATCTGTAGTTTGCTTATTCTTTCTTCTGCCTCTTCAAATCTGCTGTTGTGTGTCTCTAGTATGTTTTTTACTTGGTTTATAGCATCCTTAATCTCTGTGATATCTACTATTTTTTAATGTATTCTTTCAAATTCCTCTTTATGTTCTTGTAGTGCCTTCTTGATCTCCTTCATGTCATTGACCATCCTGGCAGGGGAGGACGTGGCTGTGGAGGTACACATGTCTGGGGGGGCAGGGCCCTGATCCGTGATGGCCTAGGGTGCGGGGCCCTTTGTGTGCATATGCAGAGCTAGGGCAGCTGGTCAGCATTGTGCCTCACTACTGGGGATGGATATGGTACAGCTGTAGGTCAGCACTTTGCCAGAACTGGGGGGTACTACTGGGGGACATGCATATATCCTGACCTGGGAGTGCCATAAACTGATGTACCTATGCATAGAGCTCAGGGGGAGCTGTGTGACTGTATGAGCTTGCTGTGGGTGTAGCCTGAGTATAGAGGTAAGCATCTGCAGCCTTTATGTGCTGGCAACCTGCCTGCAGGTAGCAGGGACTGGGAGGTAGGGTTAGGGTGGGGGAGAGGCAAGACTGCTCTTGTGCAGGAGAGGTAGTTGGGTTGCATTTGGAGTGGGGTTGTGGGGCTGGTTTGCACACGAGGGGTTGGTGGGGTGGGGGCACTTGAAGCACAGGGAATTGGGGTGGGTGACCAGGTTCAGGTGTGGGGTATGAGGTGAGTCACAGGTCATGGGGCTGCACTGGTGAGGGTAGCACATTCAAGGAACACGGCTTGGCTTACTTCCTAGTCCCCGTCTCCCCATCCGTGCACTCCTGAGGGCTCCCAGCTTCTGCGTTAGGCTGTTTGCACCACCTGGCTGGTCTCTGGTTCTCTGCTTCTCAGCTCCTCAGCTCCTCAGCTTTCGCTACCAGAGCTGCCCTATGTGGTGCAGAAGACTCTTCCAGGTCACTTACACCCTGGAATCACCGTCTCAGTTGCCCTGTCATCCCTTCTCTAGCTGTTCCTTGGAACAATGTTGAACTCGATCTACCCTGTTCCCATCATTATACTTTTTAAGTTTTTTTGGCATGGGCAGGCTCCTGGAATGCCCCCCCCATTGTCTCTGAGTTCTAGAACTTCCCTTTTTGACTCCCAGCCCAGTAAGAGAGAGGTGACATTGGAACTCTTTCCATCTGGAGTTTGTCTTCCTTTCTGGTTTTCAGACTGCCTTTGAGTCCAGGAAGGGCAATATCAGAGAAAAATTAATAAACCCACCCCTAGTTTAGTAGAACTTCAAATTCTTCTTTCCTTCCCAAGTTTACCTGCTACTGTTAACTTTCAGATAGCTGCTCCACTCATTCTATCCAAAATTTATAGTTGCTTTTAGTGGGAGAAACAAGTTAAAGTGAGCTTAGTCTATCTTACCTAGAACAAGAACTTCCTTTTTCATAGTGGTAGGTTCCATAAGAATCTGTCTTCTTTTTAACTATCATATAATTGGGAAAATCACTCAAGCAATCAAGACCCCACTGATAGTGTCATATTTAATAAAATATTTAATTTTATTAGGCACAATAATACTACCATTAAGAAATATGAATTGTATTTCATATGTGGAATCAATGCCTAAGAAGTCATTCTAAAGGATTTGAACAGTGAATAAAAAAGTATCTTCAAAGTCCCCTTGGGAGAATGGTGAGAAAGGGGGGAAATTCAACTCTCCCAAGTGGAGAATTCTTGATATTCTCACAAGCAGTGGGGACAACCAAAGCAATAGGCTGAGCCCCCAATCTTGGGGTTTGTTCGTATGAACTTAACCCCGCAAAGGATAGGCTAAGCCTACTTAAAATTAGGCCCAAGAGTCACCCCCAAGAGAACCTCTTTTGTTGCTCAGATGTGGCCTCTCTCTCTCAGCCAACACGACAAGCAAACTCACTGCCTTCCCCCTTTCTACGTGGGACATGACTCCCAGGGGTGTGGACCTTCCTGGCAACGTGGGACAGAAATCCTAGAATGAGCTGGGATTCAGCACCAAGGGACTGAGAAAACCTTCTCGACCAAAAGGGGGAAGAGAGAAATGAGACAGAATAATTTGTCAATGGCTGAGAGATTCCAAACAGAGTCGAGAGGTTATCCTGGAGGTTATTCTTACCCATTAAATAGATATCACCTTGTTAGTCAATATGTAGTGGAGAAGCTGGAGGGAACTGCCTGAAAATGTAGAGCTGTGTTCCAGTAGCCACACTTCTTAAAGATGATTGTATAATGAGATATAGTTTTTGCAATGTGACTGTGTGATTGTGAAAACCCTGTGTCTGATGCTCCTTTTATCTACCTTATGGACAGATGAGTAAAACATATGGATTAAAAATAAATAAATAATAGGGGGAACAAATATTAAAATAAATTTAGTAAATTGAAATGCTATTATCAATGAAAGGGAGGGGTTGGGGCATGGTATGGATGAATTTTTTTCTGTTTTCTTTTTATTTCTTTTTCTGAATTGAGGCAAATGTTCTAAGAAATGATCATGATGATGAAAATACAACTATGTGATAATAAAGAATGTTCATATTGTATGTTGATTGGTTTTATTAATAAAAATTTTAAAAAGTCGTTCTAAGAATCTGGCTTAGTATCTGTTCTTTTGGGTTTGTGGATCTTATTTTGCAGGGAGTAAGACATGTTACTTCCTGACAGGCCAGAAATTGTAGCAAATTTTGGGAACCTAGAGGAAAGAAGAATTCACTTATTTTGATAAGTGCTGTAAGTGAAACCCATTTGAAATGAATATCTTGGTTTTGGTTTTTAAGCATTGGAATAGATAAAGCAAATGAGAAAGAAGATCATCTCTGAAAGGGGCTGTTGAAAATACAATCTCACATTCCTTACATAATCTCTAGACAGAAGTTATTTTTGTGGACAAAGTAGTTTCTTAGCACTATATGGTTCTGGATTTTGGCTGCATGACAAGGAGGCTCATATGTGTTAATGAATACCCTTTCTTCACCTGTGCTAACGAATCCAGCCAAACCATCACCACAGCCAACCCCACAATGGGACGGCTTTTAAAAAGTGATGAATGATAATATTTAGGAATTATTCATAATCACATGGAGGGGCTGTTAAGAAAAAATATCCAAAACATAAAAACAAGGCCAAAGATGACATTTCAAGATAATTTTAGAGCATCTTGTGCAAGATTGTCTTAAGGTCATTTGTCTGTAGGGGGATGTACTTTAGTTTGCCCAACTGATTAGGGCCCAGACTTTATTCAGTTCTGTGAAACTGATAATTGTGTGATGATTTCTTGTCTGTCAAAGAAAGCAATTAACCACCCACATTTGATTGTCTTGATGGATATTGACTATTTTGGAATGTAACTTAGGAATCTTATTTTAGTACTTTTTTTTCCCTCTGCTGATAAAATTCATGTTTCTCATATCTTTGGAACCAGCTTGTTATCTTGCTGTTACCATCATCAATGAATTAAATAAAACTTTCATCATTTCACTGTCTGTGTGAAAATTATATTTTAACATTTTGAGAGTAATACTTTGGAATAATGCTGCAAATAACATCATCCTACTTGTCTTTCTATATGATGATTTTTTTTGATACAACCCTCGTATGGCACTGCTGATTGCTAGAGTATTCTATTTAATTTGATTAAGGGGTTCTTGTTGCTCTTCTGAATGGCTGCATGAGACTACACTCCCAGCAGCAACACATGAGGTACTTTATTTTGATATTCTTTCCTGTATTTGGAATTACTAGCTACTTGGGATAGAATCCCCCCCCAAAAGTCATGCTCGAGTCCTAAACCCCAGTGCCATGGTGTGACCCCCTTTGTAAATAGGACCATTGAAGATGTTATTATTAGTTAAAGTATGAATGAAGGTGGGGCTTAATCCGTGTGGCTGAAGTTGACCTGATAAGCAAGGGAAATTGGACATGGAAGTAGGAGTCAGAAACCAGAAGAGCAGCCACAAGGTAAGAGAGACAGAGGATTGCTAGAATGTTCAGACTCTGGGATAAAGAAAGCCCTGCCAATACCTTAATGTTGGGCTTTTAGTCTCCAAAACTGAGACAATAAATTCCTGTAATTTAAGCCAGCCAGGTTGTGGTATTTGTCATAGTAGCTCTGGTAAACAGAGACAGTACCTTTCTTATTTTTACCATTATGATAGATGTAAAGTGTTATCTCATTTTAATTTCTCTGATTATTAATGTGTATGAGCATCTTTTCTTTCAATTTTACATTTTGGTCAGTTGTGTGTTTCTCCACTGTCATTCCTGTCTTTTTATTCTTGATTTTCTCATGCATTTCAGATATTAGTTGCTTGTCATTTTAGTCATTGCAACTATCTTCTCTTAAAGTATTCTCTATTAGCTTTAAAATGGTTTCTCCATTGCCAAAATCCTTCACTATTCTACACTCCAGGATTTAGTCTTTATTTCTAGTCTCTATTTTTATCTATTTTCATTACTTGAGAATTTCATTTTGTCTCATGGCTTTAAATATTTTATGCTAACCTCTAAATTTATAACTTCAGCTTATATTTTCTCCCAAACTCCAGTTTCAAACATCAAATGCCATAGTTGACATTTCCACTTAGAATAATTAATATACATCTACATCTTAATATATCCAAGGTGTGCTCTTGATTTTTTCCCACAAAGCTGCTCCTCTCACAGTCTTATCCATCTGAATTGATGGGTAGTTGCTGAAGCAGTAAACTACTGACTCATTCTTGGCTTGCTTTCTCTCAAATCTAAACCTAACACAAATATATAAATTTCATTATAATAATTTATTTAACAGATATGCCCTGAACATCTAGTATGTTCTATGCACTCTTCTAGGGAATGGGTATACATCACTAAAAAGCATATAAAGAACCCAGCCTTTGAGGAATTATATTAGAAGGAAAGGCAACAGTAAATAAGAAAATTACTAAATTATATATAAGAAGATAAAGTTAAAATATATCTTTGCATAAAGAAAATTTGGAAGATTAAGAGGGTCAGCAATCCGTGTGGGGGTGGGAAAGATAAATTTCAATACTAAATACGTAAATAGCATAATCAGGGTAGGCCTCAGTGAGAAATTAAATTTAAGCAAAGATTTGAAGGAGATGAGGGAGTTAGCCAAGTGGTTTTCTGGGGGAAAAACATTCCAGGAAGAGGGAAAACTGTAGCTTTTCTACTATAGCTAGAATCTCTAAGGAAGAAGCGTGTTTTCAAGGAACAGCAAAGAGGTTAGAGTGTCTGGGGCAGAGAGAGGCAGCCACCAGGAAATGAGACCAACTTGCTGATGGGAGAACAGGTTATTTGGGCCCTGTTTGTCACTGTAAGGCTTTTTGGTTTTTGGTGTTCTGAGTGAAGCTGGGACATAAAAATCTACTCTTTTGGGTGGGCCATGGTGGCTCAGCGGCAAGAACGCTTGCCTACCATGCCAGAGGACCCGGGTTCGATTCCCGGTGCCTGCCCATGTTAAAAAAAAACTACTCTTTTTGGTACAAGAATAATATGATGTGGCTAAAGCATCACTGTGGCTGCTGTGTTTACAATATAAGGAGGAAGGGTTAAAAGCAAGAATGAATGATAGGAGACTATTGCAGTAATCCCAAAGAGAGATTATGATGACGTTGACTAGGCAGGCAGTAGTGAGACAAATAAAATAGTTTTTGAAGGTTTTTTCAACTGATGCAAAATTTAAAACCAAAAGAAAACTTGTGAGAAAAGGACATGAACATTCATATATCCTTTATTCAGATTCATCGACTGTTAATAATTTGCCACATTTTCTCTCTATCATAATTTCAAAATATCAATTATGAATATGAATCAATTTATGGTGACTTAATAATTTGCCACATTTTCTCTCTATCATAATTTCAAAATGTCAATTATGAATATGAATCAATTTATGGTATGTTGAAGACATCATGACTCTTCATCCTGAAATTCTTCAGCTTGTACCTGTCTTCTAAGAATAACTTCTTTTTCTAACGCGGCGGGACAATGATCGCATTAAGATATTTGACATTATTACAATTCTATTTCTAAGATGTAGTCCAAATTCAAATTTCACAAATTTTCCCAATAATATATTTTGTAGTAATTTCTTCCTCTGACACAGGATCACACATTGCTTTTAGTTGTCATATCTGTTCAGTAATATTTAATCTGAAATGTTTTCTTGGCCTTTCTCTATCTTTGATGATATCAACATTCTTTTTTAGCTCAAGCCAGTAATTTTATAGAATGTCCTTAAATTTTAGTTTGATCTGTTTTCTTTCATTATGTTCAGGTGCATTCTGTGATAGAAAGTGCTGTTACCACTGCACATGTATCAAATAAGAAGATACATGATATCAGTTTGTTCTATTATTGGTAATGTTAATTTGACTGAAGTGGTGCTCACTAAATTTCTCCACCATAATGGTACCATTTTTCCTTTGTAATAATAAGTAATTTGTGGGGAAACAGCCTGAGACTAATCAACAACAAATTTTTATCCAGTGTTTTAACATTCATTGATGATTCTTGTCAGAATCAATACAATGATGACTGCAAAATGGTGACTTTCAAACTTTTTCATTCCTTCTAAATTTATTAATTAACATTCTATTTTTGTTTTTTCATGGGCAGGCACCGGGAAACGAACCCAGGTCTCTGGCATGGCAGGCACTGAGCCACCGTTGCACTGCCCTATTAATTAACATTCTTCTGTAAAGAACCTTTTCAAGGGCCCCATTTTTTTTAAATACCAAAAAAACACCAAACGCAAACATATATAACTTTTGATCAATCTGTTCTACATATGTGTTAGTTAGATTCAGTTGTCAACTTGGCCAGGTGAGCATACCTAGTCTTGTTGCTGCGGCCATAAGCCAACGGTACGTGAACCTCATCTGTTGCCAATTACATCTGCAGTCAGCTAGGAGGCGTGTCTGCGGCAATGAGTGACGTTTGGCTTAATTGGCTGGTGCTTAAATGAGAGAATGCAACGTAGCACAGCCTAAGCAGCTCGGCATTCCTCATCTCAGCACTAGCAGCTCAGCCCAGGCCTTTGGAGATACAGAAAGAAGTTACCCCGGGGAAAGTTGTTGGAACCCAAGGGCCTGGAGAGAAGACCAGCAGAGACCATCCTGTGCCTTCCACGTAAGAAAGAGCCTCAGTGGAAAGTTAGCTGCCTTTCCTCTGAAGAACCAACAAAATAAATCCCCTTTTATTAAAAGCCAATCCGTCTCTGGTGTGTTGCATTCTGGCAGCTAGCA